>CABHPQ010192930.1:0-10933 GCA_902168405.1 Peromyscus aztecus
AATCGACTTGGCAAGAAGGAGGGTATTCAAGAGAGGCACTGGTATTTTCGTTTTTGGCTACCAGAACCTGAGAAAGAGATTGCAATTTTTATTTGAAAATTATTTTAAAAATTGTCTTCAAGACATGGTAAATTTCCCCCAAAATTTCATGCCGAAAGAAGAATAAAGATGAATTCTGGTGCCAGCCAGAGGAGAAGCTTATCACCCAGGAAGAGATTCTATACAGTCCCCACAACTTGTCAGGTCACCTTTCAGGCTAGGATGGAGCTGAGATGATAATGAATCGATGATGGATGGGACCACACCTTGACCAGCACTGCTTAGTGGTGTATGCCTCTGGCCCTCTATTTAAACCCACCTTGAGTCAGGACTCTGAGGTGGACCTAAGGTCACTATGCCTATTTATTTGTTCCTCTTCACAGTTTGGCAATACTGAATAAATCTTTCTCTGCTCTTTACTATCATTTATTTCTTTAATCCACTTGTTGAAGAGGAGTGACTGAGCCTGGTTTGTAACCAGAGCCCCTAACAACTCCAATAACCACATCCCATGGATTTTCTCAGCTCTGTCGTTTTCTTTTCTTTCTCATACAGAGAAATGGTAATGAAAGATTTACAGCGAGTAAAAGAAAGAACAGGAACAGCTGACATCACAGACTAATTGGACGGGAAGAAACCTGGAAAGTCATGTAGTCTGATCTTTTGGTTTAACCTCTCAGGAAGTCTTGGCCTTGAAAGGTAAAGTGACTCTTCCAAAATCACAAAAGCTAATGCAATATCTAAGACTCGAATTCCAGAGTCTTGATCCCATGACTCCAAGCTGCCTCCTCAGTTCAGCTCAGCACCCAGCTGGCATGGGTCCCGTCTACCCGGAAACCTGACATTGCTTCCTTACCTCCCTGACAGTATTTTGGTTTTCATTACCTGACTAGAACATGATCAAGAAAGGTAGGGATGATACTAAACGGTTTGCTCAGTCTCCCCCATTTTTCAATATGCAACCACCTTCGAAGCTTTCCTAGTCTTAGTTGCTGTTGTCATTTTTAGAAGGATGTCTGTTTGGGTATTTGATTGTTCTTGACCAGATAACTTCTATTTCTTCATAGCTTTGAATTTGTTTTTTTGTTTTTGTTTTAGCCAGTTTCTGTGCTCTTAGTAAGCAGAATACAGATGTCACCAGAACACAGATTCAAAGGACTGACAGACTCAAACACAGTCAAATTGTATATATGACAATTCTCCATTCCTTGAAGAGCATATTAGTGTTCTTGCCAGTGTATGCTTTCTTCCTGCTATTGTGTGGAGTTGGAGTTCTTTAGCACGCTTAAGACTAAGCTGCTAAGAGAGTGTACATCTCTGACATATTCTTCATGATACTGTGCATTGTGTTGATATGCACAGTTTACCCCCATGTCTTTGTTTCTTGTCTCATGGGCTTCCTAGTGTCCTGGGTGAAGGACTGTTCTTTCTGTAGACTCCTCTCTCTTGGAATGTTACTGTTAACTTGTCACTGTTACATGTGACAACTGTCTCTCAGATGTGGCTCTGACCTTATATCTCCTCCCTCTGTGCCTCCTCCTGTTTATCTAAGTTCTACAATGATCCTGTTTTTCTGCTTTTGTTGGTTTCACAAAGGCATCCCATAAAGAACTCCAAGACTGGGCTGCAATTTTTCTAGGAGAAAACATCTTTTAAACAGTGGGCGTCCCTTGGCATGGTTCTTTGCTTCTTTCTATCTTATCTCAAGAATCTTCCTTGTTTGCTAATCTGAGTCACCATTTGAGTAGCATATGACTAATAAAATAAGCAAGAATTTATTGTGCTTGCTATATCCCACCCACTCAGCTAAACATTCTAATTTAATCCTTAGGACAAGCTTTTAAAAAGTTGGTAATGTTAGCTCCTTTTATAGATAGAAAGCATCTAAAAAGATGTAGAAGTTGGTACCCAACTTCTTGTGAATATTAGTAAATATTAATATTTTAAATATTAGTAAAAGATTTATGTGATGTAAAAAGAAACCAAAATACGGCCTCTTTGACTAGTAGGAGGAAGGGAAGTCATTCAGTACTTAGCTACCTTTGCAATTTGTGTTTCCTCCCAGGGAAGCCAGGGAGTTTCCCACCAAGGTTACAACAGCAGTGGCTTCACAGAGTGCTATCGACGACAAGTGCATTCTGCAGCAGCATGCCTGTGAGAACTATTCAAGTGAATGTGCACTACAAACGTTTACAACAATGGGACATTTGAATTTACATATGGCTAGCTCAATTCAAATGTTTAACAATAACATGAACATTATATTAATAACTTTATTACTCATTGGGACACAGTACCTGACAGCAGAAACTTAGGGCAGGGAAGACTTATTTACACTCATGGTTTTGGAGATTTTCAGTTTATTATGGTAGGGAAGGTGTGGCTACAGAAATGGTCCCCAGCTCCATCCATGGTAGCAGGATCCTGAGGTGGAGTCGTTCTTCACACCTCAGCCAATCAGGAAGCAGAAAGCAGGACTGGAAGTAGGGCTAGATTGTAACTCTGCAAAACCTGACCACAGGGATCTATGGAACAGATCCACCCACTAGGGAATCAAGTAACCCTAGAGATTCTTCAGATACAAACCAAAACAAATGCATAAATAAATATATCACTGAGAGTCCTAAGGCTGTTTTACTCTTCAATAAAATGTTAGGTGTGATTTGCTAGTATATCACTCCATCCTCATGGAAGGAGGCATCACAGCCCTGCTTTTAAACAAAAGCATTCTTTAAAGCGAGTAACTCAATGGGCTGATGCCTGACAGTCTCACTGCCATTTTCCTGTACTCATTCTTAAGACCCAATGTATCAAAAGGTTTCCCCGCCTGCCGACTCATAGTTCTTAAAAGGCAGTGTAGGATCTAGGGGTGCATCTCAGTGGGAGAGTACTTGCCTAGAATGCATAAGACATCGGGTTCAGTTTCTAGCATTTTAATTTTTTAAGAATTAATTTGATATGTTTAAATAATTGGACAATTACTCAGAATCAATGGATTACATGGCTAGTAGTTACTGAATATGAATGCTAAAGCTTTTAGCAGCCTGGAGTCTTATTAACTAGCTAATGAAATGGAACATTTTAGTTTAGTGATTGACTGTGGTGACATTACCCTTCCCTTCCTCCCTCCCCTAGTCCATGTAGAATGAAAGCCTCTACTAAAGGACAAAGATCTCCCCAATTTCCTCAGTCCAGGTGCGCTAAGACCATTCAGGACTGGCTATGAGTGATAAACAAAATTATCAACCCCATGTTAGGCCTTTCAAGGTTCTGAATTAGCGGGGTTCTTGCAAAGGGCCAGAGCTGCGGGCTGTGCCTGGGTAATGCTGGGTGGAAGAGCAGCATTAACTCAGCACCTTTGTGACTCTTTGTAGCCATCACTCAGAGGATCTGGGACTGGAAGTTTCCTTTCTTCCCTGGGTCCCTTTGTGAGCAGCATGAAGAGGCTGGGCAGTGTGCCTGAGTACATTAGTTCTCCAGTGTTAACATCCCGCTTGCTCGTTCGTTCTCCAGGAACAAGCACTTTTTCCCTTTAACTGAAACCAAAGTTTCCTCTTCTCCTCTTTGTGATGTGGAAATAGATGGGAAGAGATGAGTCTTACTGAGTCTCAGTGAAGAGGAGACGGGGGCCAGGGATGGATACTTTTTCTTGAATCCATAGAAAAGCTCTTCCCTATAAACAGAGCAGTTGCTGTTATGAAGTACAAAACCACATTGTTCCTTTCTTTAGTTCTGAATAGAGTTGGTTACCCTTTCAGTGTAAGTGTGAAAAAGAGCAAAGAAAGAACATATCCACATTCAGCAACTTTAAATAGGAGCATTTGAAGAGCGCTGGTATGCCAGTTATAAAATGATGAAAATTCATCAGTGAGAGAACATGGCTTTAATTAGTTTCTGAACTGTACTCTAAAAGGAAGTTCACCGAAGGAATACTATCACAGCAAATGGAATGTTCAGAGTCTCAGATTCAGGGAGAAGTCACAGCGGCCGCATCACCTCTTTCAGGGCCCAGAGGACAAAGTGTTCAAATGGGGAGCACGCAGCAGGCGTTGCTGACAGCGCTCTTTCTGTAGCGCTTTTGGCGACTGTCCTGGCACACTGAGAGACAGCGTGAGGATCCTGACTACCAAACCCTACACTCTGGGTGGAGTTTCTTAACTGTTTAAGTATGATGCAAGAGGATGCCCATGGGAAAAGCACACTTCATTGCAGCATTCATTCATTCACTCATTCATACATTCATTTATTCATATATTCATTTATTCATAGCTATGAAGGTGTTAGATGCTTTATCTCCTGTATCATGATCTGGGAGGACCACATGCTGGCTCTCCTCTACCTTTTAGCACAAACATTAAAATGAGTAGCAATCTACAAGTTTACAGAATGCTTTCTCTTTGGATGCATGCCACGTGGGTGCAGGTGCCCACAGAGGGCTGAAGTGGGCATTGGATCCCCTGGATCTGTAGCTCCAGGTGATTGTAAGCTGCCCAACATGAATGCTAGGAACAAATAGGATCCAAACTCCAATAGTTGGAAAGAGCAGCAAGGGCTCTTAACTGCTAAGCCATTGCTCCAGCCCTAGAGAGCTCTGATTAAATACCCACAACAAATCCCTAAGAGTAAAGAATTTCTGGTAAAATTAGTACAAAAACCAGGAGGTAAAAGCCCCACTAACTAGGCTGATAATTTTCATGACTCAAATCAGAAAAACTGAGTAAGATGTTAAGTGTAGCCATCACTGGGTGTGAAACAAGTCACACAGTTTCTATGGACAGAACACAACACAGGACCAGGACCACTGGTTAGACTGCAGTCAAAAAGTCACTGTGAGTATTAAAGTCTGCTTCAGGGAGCCAGGGAGCCAACCAAGACAGCCAGTTTTCAGCCAGGAAGTGGAAACAGTTCATTTCTAACTTGTAAGCTGTGCAAGTGAAAAAGGTTCTGTATGTTAAGCGATGAGCAGAAGCAGACACAGCTTTCTCCTGGCAAACAGACTCCATAGCCTTTCCCAGAAAATACCCAGGATACAGAAGACCCCCAGCAATGCTTGTTGGATAAATGATAACTGATTTGATGGCTGACATGCCATGAATTGCCATGAGCTTACAGACATGGGTCTTGGAGAGTCTTGGAGTCTTATCTCCATTTTCAGCAACCTCCTCAGTGTGCTTCTGCATCACCATCCCATTCACTTTGGGCAGGATGTTGCTGAGTCTGTTCTATGGTAGATGTCTAGAAGGATGTGAAAGAAAAGTGTCAATTCGGTTGTAAGCTGAAGGTTCTTTGCAAAACATAGTCATATGGGAAGTTCAAGAGCTCACAAAGTGGAGTGTTACATCCTCAGGGACCCAGAGAAGCGGAAAACACGTGCCACGTGGGTTAACCAGAAGCCTACATCTTGTGTGTTTGCTGGACTTTGAAAATCAGACAAGATATGGGTGTAAAGGGAAAAGTGGGAAAGCTGTTCTGCTGGGACTACAGAGTCCAGACTGCGTCTGTGCAGAAGGGGTGTGTGTAGTTTACTTCTGAAACAGTAATGATGGGAAGTGCTGGCTACTCATATTAGTCAGTAATGGTCCCTCTTCATGGAAATAAGTGAGGTCTGTTGGATGATGGAGACTGTTAGTCGAAATGTTTTATTTGCTCTTTTGGATTTGAAAAAATATGTGCAATTTTGGAATCAGTAAATAACACAATGATTTTTCCCAATGTTTAAGATCCATAATAGAAAGGAAAACATGAGAAGCAAATGGTCTAGGCAAGAGACCACTGATACATTAAGACAAATTTCAGTCTCCAAGCTGAACACTTATGTGACGATAGGAGGGAAAGACTGAAATGAGGAAAAACGAGCAGGAAGGGCCCCAAGGCTTAGAGCCGCTTGAGATACCAAATTCATCAGCTCAAACAAGGTGTTAGAGGGGGAGACAGTAGGAATAATGGGAGGTGTGGTTATTTAAAATTCAACTTTATGATAGTTCTTGTAAAACGAAGCAGAAATTTCTTTTATCAACTTTGGACAGAAGTATTCAGAGCAGAGAAGACTAACTGTTGAATTAGGAGATTAATGTGACACCAACCGCATGTGGCATTGAAAAGTCGCTTCACTTCTGGTGACCTGGGTTTCCTGAAACATCAAGTGTGGGAATTAGATGCAGTGCCCTTGGGTATCCTCCAGTTCTGACTTTCTATGGCTCCCTGAGACTCTAGCACCTGTTTTCAATTTGAGCTCTTACGTGCATTTCCTTATTCTTTAAACCTGCCTTTCTAGTAAGCTGTGGCATTCATTATGGGGCTTCCAGTCATTTCCTTTTATTCTAAAGAGAATATATATTCCATTTTTCAGCTCTAGCCATTCCAGTCCCTTCATGTTGAAACCATTTTTGTGAGAGAACAGCTGTTAAAATCATCGCTGGGTTTTATGACTGGGAAGCTATGACTGGGAAGCCCCACTGGCCAAACACGTTTGAAAGGTTCTGCCTGAGAAGGCGGTCTGCTTACTTCGATGAGAATTTGAAGTGATATTCTGTACTATTGAAAGCTGTTTTAACTTATCTGGAGCAAGAAGGAAGGCCTCCTGACAGCCCTGTAGCCTGGATTTGCTTGTTCCTGCCCCGCACTTCTTCCTGTTCGACGCTCAACATTCTAGAGCTTTCGTTGCAGGGTACTGGTGTTCCGCTTGTCATTGATGGCTCACCTTCTTTCCACTCCTTTCCTCTCCGTTCAGTTACCACCGGGTTGAGGGTCAGTTACTAGTCACCCAGACAAGCCACGCCTTCAGCCAGGCACCAAGGGAAAAGGAGGACAGGCTAAGAGGAAACAAAGAGCATGGTTCCTGAAGTCCCTCTGGCAGATTTGCCAGAAGGGATGGGGAATTCTGACTCTCCCTGTAGATGGCAAAGAGGTGCTCCTTGATGAGTCAAACGAAAATGATACAATGAGCCACAGTCACCCTTCACTAGTGAGGAAATGGGCAGAGTCCTTAGCCCTCCACTATGAGCTGGAGTCTTCATCAAGATAGTCACTAGGGAGTCCTTCTTTTCATAGGTTCTGAATGTCCTTGACCCGCTGTACCACAAGGAGAAACCTTTGTGATCAGGTAGCTCCCACTGAAGTGATTTCACTTGGAAGCTCCATCCTTTCAACTACTGTCCTTATACACTTAGAACACGCTGCATCTGCAGAGAGCAGTTTCCTTGTGAACATTTGCACAGATCACCCACCTACCCATCCTCTTCCCCCATTACTCTTGCACTACAGGTCCCATCTCTGTCTCAAAGCTTCCCTTGTTTTGATCACCCTTTGAACCCTAACAAATAATCCTGGCTTAGTGCCTAGACTTCTTCTCACAGCTAGTATTAAAACAAAAACTACCTGTCACAGGAACACAGCCAGTCAGACTATGGACAGCAGGAGAGCAATTCAAGGGGCTTTGCCTGAATATTACCCGTCTCTTCTACCAGGCACTGGCTCAGGTTTCTTCTTTAGTTTCTAGGAAAAAAAAGTCTTCCCTTCTTGAGCCCCTCAGGATCCCTACCTGGTGTTCTTATCTCTTCTGTCATCTCCCATCAAAATATCTCCACCATACCTCTTATGCTTTAGCAAGTAAGATGCGTCCTGCTGTGAACTGAAGACAGTGTGATGATAAGACCATTCTTCCTATGGTGCAGAGGGCTTCTTCCTATCATGCCCCTCCCACTCCTGTGGTGGGGATGGGGTGTCAGGCAACTTTCTGCTGCTGCCACAAATCATCTAAGGAAACCCACTAGCAAAGAGGAAAGATGCGTTTTGCTCACAGGCTCAGAGGTTTTAGCCCATGATCTCTTGAGCCCATTGTTTTGGGCCTGTGGTATGTCATGGACTTTTTGCTGGGGAGATGAAAGGAAAAAATCTATCAACCCAGATAAAAAGGTACCAGTTGCCCAAAGAAAAATTTCTATCCCAGTCTGGCTTGGTAAACCACTACATTTATTGGCATTATTTACAGGAATAAGGGCAGTGACACCACTGGGAAGTCCCTGGGGCAACTTATAAACAGGTAAACTATTGTAATAAAGAGTTCTGTCCACAGCTTGATATATTCATAAAAACAACACCTCTGATGGGTCCCACTGAGAAATGTATAGACCACTACACCACTGAGTCTCCCCTTAATTCCCTGGGACTGCTTATCCCTTAAGTACCCTCAGAAAAGGGAGGAGTTTTCTGAGACTACTGAGTCCCCGTCTTCTTCCCAGAGGTAACATTAGTAGGTCTGATGTCAAGAGGGTCTCCTACTGGTGACCCCAACTGCTCTGGTTCAAGGAGAGTCAGCGCAGAGGAAACTGCTTGCCATTAGTTGTCAATGAGTGCTGAAGTAGGAGAGTGTGTGACATTGCTCTCTATAGTACCTGGGAAGGAACTGGTGGACACTGGGATCCCAATATCCCAGTCAAGGACACACATCCTAATGAGCTAACTTTTTCCCACGTGACCTCACTCTATAAAGGTAGGTATCACCGAGAAAGGGCCATCCACTCTCAAGGAGGTGAATTAGCCATTTGGGCACTGCAGATAAGTCTACAGCCTAGGTGATGACGAGGGCTGTCTGGTCTGTTGCGGGGACAGCAGTGAGACATGCCTTTCAGAAACCATGAAGGAAATACCAGTCAGAGATGAGACATGAGGGGCAAAAGTCTATTTTACCTTTTCAATTATAAAAGGAGGTGATTGTAAAAGGGGCTGAGGTAAAAGGTATCTGGGGTAAACAAAAATTTTTAATTTTTTTGAGATTGTAATATAATTACATCACTTTTCCCTTCCCTTTCCTCCCTCCAAACTCTGCCATCTGACCCTCCTTGTTCTCCTCCATGGCCTCTCTTTTCATTAATTGATGCATCTATTTGACAATTGTGACAATTTTTTTTGATGTATCAACTTAGCTAGGACCCTAGTCATTCAATCGTATGGGAGAAAGCACCATGGGGCTTATGACTGAAATCCCTGAAACAAAACAAAGACTAACGAGAGAAATGGTCATTAGTGTAATTAACATTGTATGTGACTTGGGGAAATCTGTGCGTGTTATGGACAAGCAGAAGAATGTGTTCTCATTGCAATAACCTGAGGGAAAGTGCAGCAAGACCTGGCCATCCCAGTTCTTTGTGGCACTTCTATATAATAACCTCTCCATCTAGGCACAGGGTAGGTCACCTGTCACTTGAGTGTCCGAAATAGAGAAAGAAGAAAGAAGTTCAGAGAGGAATCTTCTAGATTTTATGGCAGGAATTTCCTTCCCATGAGCTTCCCATTGCAGGAGAGAAGGGCAGGAGACAGTTGAGATACCCTCTTGCTCTGGTGGTCTTACTTTCCTTCATCTTAAAATACTCAGCATACCAAGGTGCCATGTCTAGCGTGGGAAAGGAAGGAGAGGTGATGGGCAAGTAAGGACTCGGTGTCCACACGAATGGGCTCTGCCTGGATCTGGAAGAGATAATGTGGAGAGCAGAGAACTGTTTTGTTTTCTCTAAGTGCAGAAGGTTCACATAATTAGCTACCAAAATAATTAGATTACTCCAGAAAATCACCTAAGTCTGCATGGTTTTTCTTATGACATGAATGAAAACAGGCTATGCTTATGGTTGTGCCTTAGGAGATCCTGGGCAGAAGATGAGGTTTGGAAGGGAGGAGATGGTGGAGGGAGGAGAAGATGGAGGAGATGGTGGAGGATATGGTGGAGGAGATGGTGGAGGGAGGAGAAGATGGAGGAGATGGTGGAGGGAGGAGATGGTGGAAGGAGGAGATGGTGGAGGGAGGAGATGGTGGAGGGGAGGAGCTGGTGTGTAAGCCACATTAGTGAACTGATTAATATGAAAGGGATAATGGCGCCCAGTTTGCTGTGATCCTTGATGATACAGTCTAGGAGTCTTGATTGCATCCATTTCTTTCCACCAGTTAAAGAATTAAAAGGCAGGAAATATCTTGAGCACCACAGATAGTGGGGAAATCTCAAACACTGCAGACAGCAGCAGGCAGAATCAGCAGTTGAGAAAGGGTTTTATTGGGGGAAACACACACATGCAGCTGACACACAGAGAAAAGGCAGAGGGGCACTCGAGAAGCCAAAACCCAAGTCTGTTTTCAAGGGCTGGTATTTTGTTTGGTTCTGTTTGCTGATGGACCCACAACTGTCGTGCCCTGAGTCCTGATCCAGCCTTGACTGTGTTGAGCCAATCCATCTGGCCAGCTGATAAGAGACAAAAGCCGACAATATATTTTTTTTTCTTTTAAGCAGCCAGGCCTTTGTCTCAGGTCTTGAGGGTGAGAAGAAGCCAACCATCTTGGAAGTTTGCCACCTTTATAGCCTAGAGATGGTCCCTCTTCCCATCTGTCTGCCTACAAGGATTCTGTCTAACTCCTGGTCTCTCATACGTGAGCCAATAGAAGAGGCTGGTGCAATGGAAGGGTCTGCCAAGCATGGCCCCTGGATGCTGTAAAATTAGTAAAATTAGTGCTTGGCAGGCAGGAGGGGTGAGAGCAGGCAGGGATCTGCAGGCAAGAGCTCGGGTGAGGAAGCACAGAAGGACCTGGGAGTTGGAAACCTTCATAAGTATCCAGGCTCAGTCATCAGAAGCTGTGTGGGCTTGTTCTAGTCTTTTGTATATTGAAGTCTGAGACTTCTTCACAAGCCTCCTCTTCCCAGCCGCCTGTATTCAGCATCAAACGAAAAATAAACATGTAGAAGTCAGGGAAAGGACTATGCATGTAAAGGATGGTTATTGTTACTATTTCTCTAGTTTACTTCATTGTGTTGGAAAGAACCCACAAAATTTGCGGAGTGGGAGAGAGGAAGAGAGGGAGGAGGAAGAGAGAGAGAGAGAGAGAGAGAGAGAGAGAGAGAGAGAGAGAGAGA
>CABHPQ010192932.1:0-11094 GCA_902168405.1 Peromyscus aztecus
AATCGACTTGGCAAGAAGGAGGGTATTCAAGAGAGGCACTGGTATTTCCGTTTTTGGCTACCAGAACCTGAGAAAGAGATTGCAATTTTTATTTGAAAATTATTTTAAAAATTGTCTTCAAGACATGGTAAATTTCCCCCAAAATTTCATGCCGAAAGAAGAATAAAGATGAATTCTGGTGCCAGCCAGAGGAGAAGCTTATCACCCAGGAAGAGATTCTATACAGTCCCCACAACTTGTCAGGTCACCTTTCAGGCTAGGATGGAGCTGAGATGATAATGAATCGATGATGGATGGGACCACACCTTGACCAGCACTGCTTAGTGGTGTATGCCTCTGGCCCTCTATTTAAACCCACCTTGAGTCAGGACTCTGAGGTGGACCTAAGGTCACTATGCCTATTTATTTGTTCCTCTTCACAGTTTGGCAATACTGAATAAATCTTTCTCTGCTCTTTACTGTCATTTATTTCTTTAATCCACTTGTTGAAGAGGAGTGACTGAGCCTGGTTTGTAACCAGAGCCCCTAACAACTCCAATAACCACATCCCATGGATTTTCTCAGCTCTGTCGTTTTCTTTTCTTTCTCATACAGAGAAATGGTAATGAAAGATTTACAGCGAGTAAAAGAAAGAACAGGAACAGCTGACATCACAGACTAATTGGACGGGAAGAAACCTGGAAAGTCATGTAGTCTGATCTTTTGGTTTAACCTCTCAGGAAGTCTTGGCCTTGAAAGGCAAAGTGACTCTTCCAAAATCACAAAAGCTAATGCAATATCTAAGACTCGAATTCCAGAGTCTTGATCCCATGACTCCAAGCTGCCTCCTCAGTTCAGCTCAGCACCCAGCTGGCATGGGTCCCGTCTACCCGGAAACCTGACATTGCTTCCTTACCTCCCTGACAGTATTTTGGTTTTCATTACCTGACTAGAACATGATCAAGAAAGGTAGGGATGATACTAAACGGTTTGCTCAGTCTCCCCCATTTTTCAATATGCAACCACCTTCGAAGCTTTCCTAGTCTTAGTTGCTGTTGTCATTTTTAGAAGGATGTCTGTTTGGGTATTTGATTGTTCTTGACCAGATAACTTCTATTTCTTCATAGCTTTGAATTTGTTTTTTTGTTTTTGTTTTAGCCAGTTTCTGTGCTCTTAGTAAGCAGAATGCAGATGTCACCAGAACACAGATTCAAAGGACTGACAGACTCAAACACAGTCAAATTGTATATATGACAATTCTCCATTCCTTGAAGAGCATATTAGTGTTCTTGCCAGTGTATGCTTTCTTCCTGCTATTGTGTGGAGTTGGAGTCCTTTAGCACGCTTAAGACTAAGCTGCTAAGAGAGTGTACATCTCTGACATATTCTTCATGATACTGTACATTGTGTTGATATGCACAGTTTACCCCCATGTCTTTGTTTCTTGTCTCATGGGCTTCCTAGTGTCCTGGGTGAAGGACTGTTCTTTCTGTAGACTCCTCTCTCTTGGAATGTTACTGTTAACTTGTCACTGTTACATGTGACAACTGTCTCTCAGATGTGGCTCTGACCTTATATCTCCTCCCTCTGTGCCTCCTCCTGTTTATCTAAGTTCTACAATGATCCTGTTTTTCTGCTTTTGTTGGTTTCACAAAGGCATCCAATAAAGAACTCCAAGACTGGGCTGCAATTTTTCTAGGAGAAAACATCTTGTAAACAGTGGGCGTCCCTTGGCATGGTTCTTTGCTTCTTTCTATCTTATCTCAAGAATCTTCCTTGTTTGCTAATCTGAGTCACCATTTGAGTAGCATATGACTAATAAAATAAGCAAGAATTTATTGTGCTTGCTATATCCCACCCACTCAGCTAAACATTCTAATTTAATCCTTAGGACAAGCTTTTAAAAAGTTGGTAATGTTAGCTCCTTTTATAGATAGAAAGCATCTAAAAAGATGTAGAAGTTGGTACCCAACTTCTTGTGAATATTAGTAAATATTAATATTTTAAATATTAGTAAAAGATTTATGTGATGTAAAAAGAAACCAAAATACGGCCTCTTTGACTAGTAGGAGGAAGGGAAGTCATTCAGTACTTAGCTACCTTTGCAATTTGTGTTTCCTCCCAGGGAAGCCAGGGAGTTTCCCACCAAGGTTACAACAGCAGTGGCTTCACAGAGTGCTATCGACGACAAGTGCATTCTGCAGCAGCATGCCTGTGAGAACTATTCAAGTGAATGTGCACTACAAACGTTTACAACAATGGGACATTTGAATTTACATATGGCTAGCTCAATTCAAATGTTTAACAATAACATGAACATTATATTAATAACTTTATTACTCATTGGGACACAGTACCTGACAGCAGAAACTTAGGGCAGGGAAGACTTATTTACACTCATGGTTTTGGAGATTTTCAGTTTATTATGGTAGGGAAGGTGTGGCTACAGAAATGGTCCCCAGCTCCATCCATGGTAGCAGGATCCTGAGGTGGAGTCGTTCTTCACACCTCAGCCAATCAGGAAGCAGAAAGCAGGACTGGAAGTAGGGCTAGATTGTAACTCTGCAAAACCTGACCACAGGGATCTATGGAACAGATCCACCCACTAGGGAATCAAGTAACCCTAGAGATTCTTCAGATACAAACCAAAACAAATGCATAAATAAATATATCACTGAGAGTCCTAAGGCTGTTTTACTCTTCAATAAATTGTTAGGTGTGATTTGCTAGTATATCACTCCATCCTCATGGAAGGAGGCATCACAGCCCTGCTTTTAAACAAAAGCATTCTTTAAAGCGAGTAACTCAATGGGCTGATGCCTGACAGTCTCACTGCCATTTTCCTGTACTCATTCTTAAGACCCAATGTATCAAAAGGTTTCCCCGCCTGCCGACTCATAGTTCTTAAAAGGCAGTGTAGGATCTAGGGGTGCATCTCAGTGGGAGAGTACTTGCCTAGAATGCATAAGACATCGGGTTCAGTTTCTAGCATTTTAATTTTTTAAGAATTAATTTGATATGTTTAAATAATTGGACAATTACTCAGAATCAATGGATTACATGGCTAGTAGTTACTGAATATGAATGCTAAAGCTTTTAGCAGCCTGGAGTCTTATTAACTAGCTAATGAAATGGAACATTTTAGTTTAGTGATTGACTGTGGTGACATTACCCTTCCCTTCCTCCCTCCCCTAGTCCATGTAGAATGAAAGCCTCTACTAAAGGACAAAGATCTCCCCAATTTCCTCAGTCCAGGTGCGCTAAGACCATTCAGGACTGGCTATGAGTGATAAACAAAATTATCAACCCCATGTTAGGCCTTTCAAGGTTCTGAATTAGCGGGGTTCTTGCAAAGGGCCAGAGCTGCGGGCTGTGCCTGGGTAATGCTGGGTGGAAGAGCAGCATTAACTCAGCACCTTTGTGACTCTTTGTAGCCATCACTCAGAGGATCTGGGACTGGAAGTTTCCTTTCTTCCCTGGGTCCCTTTGTGAGCAGCATGAAGAGGCTGGGCAGTGTGCCTGAGTACATTAGTTCTCCAGTGTTAACATCCCGCTTGCTCGTTCGTTCTCCAGGAACAAGCACTTTTTCCCTTTAACTGAAACCAAAGTTTCCTCTTCTCCTCTTTGTGGTGTGGAAATAGATGGGAAGAGATGAGTCTTACTGAGTCTCAGTGAAGAGGAGACGGGGGCCAGGGATGGATACTTTTTCTTGAATCCATAGAAAAGCTCTTCCCTATAAACAGAGCAGTTGCTGTTATGAAGTACAAAACCACATTGTTCCTTTCTTTAGTTCTGAATAGAGTTGGTTACCCTTTCAGTGTAAGTGTGAAAAAGAGCAAAGAAAGAACATATCCACATTCAGCAACTTTAAATAGGAGCATTTGAAGAGCGCTGGTATGCCAGTTATAAAATGATGAAAATTCATCAGTGAGAGAACATGGCTTTAATTAGTTTCTGAACTGTACTCTAAAAGGAAGTTCACCGAAGGAATACTATCACAGCAAATGGAATGTTCAGAGTCTCAGATTCAGGGAGAAGTCACAGCGGCCGCATCACCTCTTTCAGGGCCCAGAGGACAAAGTGTTCAAATGGGGAGCACGCAGCAGGCGTTGCTGACAGCGCTCTTTCTGTAGCGCTTTTGGCGACTGTCCTGGCACACCGAGAGACAGCGTGAGGATCCTGACTACCAAACCCTACACTCTGGGTGGAGTTTCTTAACTGTTTAAGTATGATGCAAGAGGATGCCCATGGGAAAAGCACACTTCATTGCAGCATTCATTCATTCACTCATTCATACATTCATTTATTCATATATTCATTTATTCATAGCTATGAAGGTGTTAGATGCTTTATCTCCTGTATCATGATCTGGGAGGACCACATGCTGGCTCTCCTCTACCTTTTAGCACAAACATTAAAATGAGTAGCAATCTACAAGTTTACAGAATGCTTTCTCTTTGGATGCATGCCACGTGGGTGCAGGTGCCCACAGAGGGCTGAAGTGGGCATTGGATCCCCTGGATCTGTAGCTCCAGGTGATTGTAAGCTGCCCAACATGAATGCTAGGAACAAATAGGATCCAAACTCCAATAGTTGGAAAGAGCAGCAAGGGCTCTTAACTGCTAAGCCATTGCTCCAGCCCTAGAGAGCTCTGATTAAATACCCACAACAAATCCCTAAGAGTAAAGAATTTCTGGTAAAATTAGTACAAAAACCAGGAGGTAAAAGCCCCACTGACTAGGCTGATAATTTTCATGACTCAAATCAGAAAAACTGAGTAAGATGTTAAGTGTAGCCATCACTGGGTGTGAAACAAGTCACACAGTTTCTATGGACAGAACACAGCACAGGACCAGGACCACTGGTTAGACTGCAGTCAAGAAGTCACTGTGAGTATTAAAGTCTGCTTCAGGGAGCCAGGGAGCCAACCAAGACAGCCAGTTTTCAGCCAGGAAGTGGAAACAGTTCATTTCTAACTTGTAAGCTGTGCAAGTGAAAAAGGTTCTGTATGTTAAGCGATGAGCAGAAGCAGACACAGCTTTCTCCTGGCAAACAGACTCCATAGCCTTTCCCAGAAAATACCCAGGATACAGAAGACCCCCAGCAATGCTTGTTGGATAAATGATAACTGATTTGATGGCTGACATGCCATGAATTGCCATGAGCTTACAGACATGGGTCTTGGAGAGTCTTGGAGTCTTATGTCCATTTTCAGCAACCTCCTCAGTGTGCTTCTGCATCACCATCCCATTCACTTTGGGCAGGATGTTGCTGAGTCTGTTCTATGGTAGATGTCTAGAAGGATGTGAAAGAAAAGTGTCAATTCGGTTGTAAGCTGAAGGTTCTTTGCAAAACATAGTCATATGGGAAGTTCAAGAGCTCACAAAGTGGAGTGTTACATCCTCAGGGACCCAGAGAAGTGGAAAACACGTGCCACGTGGGTTAACCAGAAGCCTACATCTTGTGTGTTTGCTGGACTTTGAAAATCAGACAAGATATGGGTGTAAAGGGAAAAGTGGGAAAGCTGTTCTGCTGGGACTACAGAGTCCAGACTGTGTCTGTGCAGAAGGGGTGTGTGTAGTTTACATCTGAAACAGTAATGATGGGAAGTGCTGGCTACTCATATTAGTCAGTAATGGTCCCTCTTCATGGAAATAAGTGAGGTCTGTTGGATGATGGAGACTGTTAGTCGAAATGTTTTATTTGCTCTTTTGGATTTGAAAAAATATGTGCAATTTTGGAATCAGTAAATAACACAATGATTTTTCCCAATGTTTAAGATCCATAATAGAAAGGAAAACATGAGAAGCAAATGGTCTAGGCAAGAGACCACTGATACATTAAGACAAATTTCAGTCTCCAAGCTGAACACTTATGTGACGATAGGAGGGAAAGACTGAAATGAGGAAAAACGAGCAGGAAGGGCCCCAAGGCTTAGAGCCGCTTGAGATACCAAATTCATCAGCTCAAACAAGGTGTTAGAGGGGGAGACAGTAGGAATAATGGGAGGTGTGGTTATTTAAAATTCAACTTTATGATAGTTCTTGTAAAACGAAGCAGAAATTTCTTTTATCAACTTTGGACAGAAGTATTCAGAGCAGAGAAGACTAACTGTTGAATTAGGAGATTAATGTGACACCAGCCGCATGTGGCATTGAAAAGTCGCTTCACTTCTGGTGACCTGGGTTTCCTGAAACATCAAGTGTGGGAATTAGATGCAGTGCCCTTGGGTATCCTCCAGTTCTGACTTTCTATGGCTCCCTGAGACTCTAGCACCTGTTTTCAATTTGAGCTCTTACGTGCATTTCCTTATTCTTTAAACCTGCCTTTCTAGTAAGCTGTGGCATTCATTATGGGGCTTCCAGTCATTTCCTTTTATTCTAAAGAGAATATATATTCCATTTTTCAGCTCTAGCCATTCCAGTCCCTTCATGTTGAAACCATTTTTGTGAGAGAACAGCTGTTAAAATCATCGCTGGGTTTTATGACTGGGAAGCTATGACTGGGAAGCCCCACTGGCCAAACACGTTTGAAAGGTTCTGCCTGAGAAGGCGGTCTGCTTACTTCGATGAGAATTTGAAGTGATATTCTGTACTATTGAAAGCTGTTTTAACTTATCTGGAGCAAGAAGGAAGGCCTCCTGACAGCCCTGTAGCCTGGATTTGCTTGTTCCTGCCCCGCACTTCTTCCTGTTCGACGCTCAACATTCTAGAGCTTTCGTTGCAGGGTGCTGGTGTTCCGCTTGTCATTGATGGCTCACCTTCTTTCCACTCCTTTCCTCTCCGTTCAGTTACCACCGGGTTGAGGGTCAGTTACCAGTCAGCCAGACAAGCCACGCCTTCAGCCAGGCACCAAGGAAAAAGGAGGACAGGCTAAGAGGAAACAAAGAGCATGCATGGTTCCTGAAGTCCCTCTGGCAGATTTGCCAGAAGGGATGGGGAATTCTGACTCTCCCTGTAGATGGCAAAGAGGTGCTCCTTGATGAGTCAAACGAAGATGATACAATGAGCCACAGTCACCCTTCACTAGTGAGGAAATGGGCAGAGTCCTTAGCCCTCCACTATGAGCTGGAGTCTTCATCAAGATAGTCACTAGGGAGTCCTTCTTTTCATAGGTTCTGAATGTCCTTGACCCGCTGTACCACAAGGAGAAACCTTTGTGATCAGGTAGCTCCCACTGAAGTGATTTCACTTGGAAGCTCCATCCTTTCAACTACTGTCCTTATACACTTAGAACACGCTGCATCTGCAGAGAGCAGTTTCCTTGTGAACATTTGCACAGATCACCCACCTACCCATCCTCTTCCCCCATTACTCTTGCACTGCAGGTCCCATCTCTGTCTCAAAGCTTCCCTTGTTTTGATCACCCTTTGAATCCTAACAAATAATCCTGGCTTAGTGCCTAGACTTCTTCTCACAGCTAGTATTAAAACAAAAACTACCTGTCACAGGAACACAGCCAGTCAGACTATGGACAGCAGGAGAGCAATTCAAGGGGCTTTGCCTGAATATTACCCGTCTCTTCTACCAGGCACTGGCTCAGGTTTCTTCTTTAGTTTCTAGGGAAAAAAAAGTCTTCCCTTCTTGAGCCCCTCAGGATCCCTACCTGGTGTTCTTATCTCTTCTGTCATCTCCCATCAAAATATCTCCACCATACCTCTTATGCTTCAGCAAGTAAGATGCGTCCTGCTGTGAACTGAAGACAGTGTGATGATAAGACCATTCTTCCTATGGTGCAGAGGGCTTCTTCCTATCATGCCCCTCCCACTCCTGTGGTGGGGATGGGGTGTCAGGCAACTTTCTGCTGCTGCCACAAATCATCTAAGGAAACCCACTAGCAAAGAGGAAAGATGCGTTTTGCTCACAGGCTCAGAGGTTTTAGCCCATGATCTCTTGAGCCCATTGTTTTGGGCCTGTGGTATGTCATGGACTTTTTGCTGGGGAGATGAAAGGAAAAAATCTATTCAACCCAGATAAAAAGGTACCAGTTGCCCAAAGAAAAATTTCTATCCCAGTCTGGCTTGGTAAACCACTACATTTATTGGCATTATTTACAGGAATAAGGGCAGTGACACCACTGGGAAGTCCCTGGGGCAACTTATAAACAGGTAAACTATTGTAATAAAGAGTTCTGTCCACAGCTTGATATATTCATAAAAACAACACCTCTGATGGGTCCCACTGAGAAATGTATAGACCACTACACCACTGAGTCTCCCCTTAATTCCCTGGGACTGCTTATCCCTTAAGTACCCTCAGAAAAGGGAGGAGTTTTCTGAGACTACTGAGTCCCCGTCTTCTTCCCAGAGGTAACATTAGTAGGTCTGATGTCAAGAGGGTCTCCTACTGGTGACCCCAACTGCTCTGGTTCAAGGAGAGTCAGCGCAGAGGAAACTGCTTGCCATTAGTTGTCAATGAGTGCTGAAGTAGGAGAGTGTGTGACATTGCTCTCTATAGTACCTGGGAAGGAACTGGTGGACACTGGGATCCCAATATCCCAGTCAAGGACACACATCCTAATGAGCTAACTTTTTCCCACGTGACCTCACTCTATAAAGGTAGGTATCACCGAGAAAGGGCCATCCACTCTCAAGGAGGTGAATTAGCCATTTGGGCACTGCAGATAAGTCTACAGCCTAGGTGATGACGAGGGCTGTCTGGTCTGTTGCGGGGACAGCAGTGAGACATGCCTTTCAGAAACCATGAAGGAAATACCAGTCAGAGATGAGACATGAGGGGCAAAAGTCTATTTTACCTTTTCAATTATAAAAGGAGGTGATTGTAAAAGGGGCTGAGGTAAAAGGTATCTGGGGTAAACAAAAATTTTTAATTTTTTTGAGATTGTAATATAATTACATCACTTTTCCCTTCCCTTTCCTCCCTCCAAACTCTACCATCTGACCCTCCTTGTTCTCCTCCATGGCCTCTCTTTTCATTAATTGATGCATCTATTTGACAATTGTGACAATTTTTTTTGATGTATCAACTTAGCTAGGACCCTAGTCATTCAATCGTATGGGAGAAAGCACCATGGGGCTTATGACTGAAATCCCTGAAACAAAACAAAGACTAACGAGAGAAATGGTCATTAGTGTAATTAACATTGTATGTGACTTGGGGAAATCTGTGCGTGTTATGGACAAGCAGAAGAATGTGTTCTCATTGCAATAACCTGAGGGAAAGTGCAGCAAGACCTGGCCATCCCAGTTCTTTGTGGCACTTCTATATAATAACCTCTCCATCTAGGCACAGGGTAGGTCACCTGTCACTTGAGTGTCCGAAATAGAGAAAGAAGAAAGAAGTTCAGAGAGGAATCTTCTAGATTTTATGGCAGGAATTTCCTTCCCATGAGCTTCCCATTGCAGGAGAGAAGGGCAGGAGACAGTTGAGATACCCTCTTGCTCTGGTGGTCTTACTTTCCTTCATCTTAAAATACTCAGCATACCAAGGTGCCATGTCTAGCGTGGGAAAGGAAGGAGAGGTGATGGGCAAGTAAGGACTCGGTGTCCACACGAATGGGCTCTGCCTGGATCTGGAAGAGATAATGTGGAGAGCAGAGAACTGTTTTGCTTTCTCTAAGTGCAGAAGGTTCACATAATTAGCTACCAAAATAATTAGATTACTCCAGAAAATCACCTAAGTCTGCATGGTTTTTCTTATGACATGAATGAAAACAGGCTATGCTTATGGTTGTGCCTTAGGAGATCCTGGGCAGAAGATGAGGTTTGGAAGGGAGGAGATGGTGGAGGGAGGAGAAGATGGAGGAGATGGTGGAGGATATGGTGGAGGAGATGGAGGAGATGGTGGAGGATATGGTGGAGGAGATGGAGGAGATGGTGGAGGATATGGTGGAGGAGATGGAGGAGATGGTGGAGGATATGGTGGAGGAGATGGTGGAGGGAGGAGAAGATGGAGGAGATGGTGGAGGGAGGAGAAGATGGAGGAGATGGTGGAGAAGACGGTAGAGGGAGGAGAAGATGGAGGAGATGGTGGAGGGAGGAGATGGTGGAAGGAGGAGATGGTGGAGGGAGGAGATGGTGTGTAAGCCACATTAGTGAACTGATTAATATGAAAGGGATAATGGCGCCCAGTTTGCTGTGATCCTTGATGATACAGTCTAGGAGTCTTGATTGCATCCATTTCTTTCCACCAGTTAAAGAATTAAAAGGCAGGAAATATCTTGAGCACCACAGATAGTGGAGAAATCTCAAACACTGCAGACAGCAGCAGGCAGAATCAGCAGTTGAGAAAGGGTTTTATTGGGGGAAACACACACATGCAGCTGACACACAGAGAAAAGGCAGAGGGGCACTCGAGAAGCCAAAACCCAAGTCTGTTTTCAAGGGCTGGTATTTTGTTTGGTTCTGTTTGCTGATGGACCCACAACTGTCGTGCCCTGAGTCCTGATCCAGCCTTGACTGTGTTGAGCCAATCCATCTGGCCAGCTGATAAGAGACAAAAGCCGACAATATCTTTTTTTTTTTTTTCTTTTAAGCAGCCAGGCCTTTGTCTCAGGTCTTGAGGGTGAGAAGAAGCCAACCATCTTGGAAGTTTGCCACCTTTATAGCCTAGAGATGGTCCCTCTTCCCATCTGTCTGCCTACCAGGATTCTGTCTAACTCCTGGTCTCTCATACGTGAGCCAATAGAAGAGGCTGGTGCAGTGGAAGGGTCTGCCAAGCATGGCCCCTGGATGCTGTAAAATTAGTAAAATTAGTGCTTGGCAGGCAGGAGGGGTGAGAGCAGGCAGGGATCTGCAGGCAAGAGCTCGGGTGAGGAAGCACAGAAGGACCTGGGAGTTGGAAACCTTCATAAGTATCCAGGCTCAGTCATCAGAAGCTGTGTGGGCTTGTTCTAGTCTTTTGTATATTGAAGTCTGAGACTTCTTCACAAGCCTCCTCTTCCCAGCCGCCTGTATTCAGCATCAAACGAAAAATAAACATGTAGAAGTCAGGGAAAGGACTATGCATGTAAAGGATGGTTATTGTTACTATTTCTCTAGTTTACTTCATTGTGTTGGAAAGAACCCACAAAATTTGCGGAGTGGGAGAGAGGAAGAGAGGGAGGAGGAAGAGAGAGAGAGAGAGAGAGAGAGAGAGAGAGAGAGAGAGAGAGAGA
>CABHPQ010192936.1:0-26078 GCA_902168405.1 Peromyscus aztecus
GATAGATAGATAGATAGATAGATAGATAGATAGATAGATAGATAGATAGATAGATAGATAGGAAGGATAAAGAACCAAGACCAGGGTTGGAGTGATGGCTCAGCAATTAAGAGCACTTGCTGCTCTTAGAGAGGACCAGAGTTTGGTTCCCAGCACCCTCATGGCAGCTCACAACCCTCTGTAGTTCCAGTTTCAAGGGATCTGACACCCTCTTCTGGCCTCTGAAAGTTCATCTATGCAATGGTGTCCCTAAATTTACACAGGCCCGTATAGAACAATAAAAAAGAAGTCTCAAAGAAATGACATCAGTAGGCTTTGAAGAGCTGGACACAGATGAACACAGTGACGAAGTGTCATGATGCCGTGAGCCAGAAGAAACCCTCCATGTGCCAATCAATGACTTTCAGAGAAAGAAGAACATGGTAGATCAAAAGAAAGAAGAATGATGGAAGTTGCTTGTGAATATCCTCATAATATGCAAGTGGGGGATATTTTCAAACATGTAAAGCTGTTCCCTCTACTCTCTCAGATGGCATGATGATGATGATGATGATGATAATAATATTATTATTATTAATAATAAAGGAAGTGCCATGTGGGACATGATAACTCTAGTATTCACTCACCAAGCCGGATGGAAAATTCATAAAACCGCTTCAGCCTCACGACCAGGGGGCAGACCGCATTCCAAGCCTTTTCTTGAAGTTGAATGTCATTGGGGTTTTGAATGGCCTACACAGGAGAAAAAGGGGGTGATGATGAGTTTTCAGTTTAAGAAAACTAGTTACCCCACACCAAATTACCCTGAATGCTTTTAGTTAAAAAAAAAAAAAAAATGAAATCCCTAGTGTGCTTTGAGAATTAGAACCACCTCAGTTGACAATGATTATCTGGGCGATTCCCCAAAGAACTCATTTTCAAAGGCAGTCTCAACGGGTCTCAGGTAGACCTTGTCTAGTCTCACTTGCTGTTGTGTTCTTGGGTTAAAGAGAAAATCGGAATTGGAAGACTCAGCTCTCTCCATCAGCACTTGATTCATCTAAAGACTGCTCATCATGGAGAATGGAGGCTGAAGCTATTGTGTCTTTTCGGCGATACACTGTGTCCTTGACAGTCTGTAATAATTTCTATACTTACAGTGACCTTGAAGCAGAAATGCCGCCTCTTAATAGACTTTTCCTCAATAGCATCCTGACAGTGGTATGTTCTCACGAGGACAGGGTCAGAGGCAGGGTAAATTCCATGCATGCGTGCGTGCGTGCGTGCGTGTGTGTGCTTATGCACACACACTTAGCGTATGTGTAAGGTTTTTCTTTCTCCCCAAAGGGTTTAGTCAGTTCACTGCTGCCACTGACTTACGTCTCGGATCTCTGGTCCGGCGCCTTTGTAAGCCTGCAGGTCTGTGAGAATGCTTTCGGAATCTTGGAGGACAGCACTGATCTGGTTCCATATCTCTCGCTCTCCTTCTGTGGGCTGGGCATCTAAGTGACAGAGAAATCAAGAGAAACTGAGGTCGGTGTTTCCCAATGGCTCTCAAAGTCCATAGACAGTCAGTTCTCCCAGCTAAGTGGCCCCTTTTCCTCTTCCAGCTTTGGAAGTTATTCTGCAACTCTATACACTGTTAGGTGAGGAAAATGAACACAGCTTCAGCCCATGATGTCATTCAAAGCACCCAACAACCCTTTTGTACAGATTCAGCCTAGTATGATGAAATCGTCCTAAGAGTTCATTTGCTAATTTACTTGCATAAAATGCATTTTTGCATGCCTTATGTTCTCATTGGGTAATAGGAGGGGTAAGCATTATTTTGGGGGAGCCAACTTCTTTTTAACAACCCTTTCATTGTGTTTATTCTTCCTTAAAGCTATCGCTTCCAAGGTGGTCAAAATCCATAACATAAAATGCATCACCTTAGCCATCTTCAAATGTGGAGAGCAGTGCTGCCAATAAAGATATGAATCCTCCCCAACATGCAGCTCCATAGCTCTCTTGATCTTGTAAAACCCAAACACTGTATAGAGTGTGTGCTTTTTAACAGGAAAAACTACAGGCTATTTTCATCATTGAAAATGTGCAGACGAGTATAGATGAAAAGAAAAAAAGCCCATTTGATACATAGTTCTTTTACTTTATATATTTATATTATTTTATTTATATTTATATTATATGTATATCTATATATACTAATCAACTTTAAAGTTCACTTAATTTGAGACTGGCGTGATGACTCTGCAATCAAAGGCACTTGCTGCCAAGCCTAATGACCTGAGCTTGAGGCACAGGACCCACCTAGCGGAAGAAAAGAACCAACTCCTGAAGGTTGTCCCGGGACCTCCATGTGTGTGTCATGGCACATCCTCTCCCAAAGAAGTGGATGTAATAATAATAAAGAAGAAGACGGGTCATTCACGTGCACAGCAGCGGCACATCATTCCGAAACTGTGACATACAGACAGCACCCAGCACACATAAACATCCCATCTGAGACCCAAGGAATGGGTAGAGTTTCCTGGGAATTCATCAGTGCACGGAAATACTCTTGGAAAAGAAAAACCATGAAAGTGAGAGGGGCTAGTCCAGAGGAAGAAAGAGGTCAGCAGGGGCAGGATGTGCACACACAAGTTTCTCAGCCAAGACACACCAGGAGTTCATGGTCAAAATGCCTGCTCTGTTTATCTCCGGTCTTGACTGTGTTACCTGTAGAGAAGTGTGCTGTGCTTAGGTTCACATAAACAAAGGCAGCATTCCGAGAGCCACAAGGTGCTGTCTAAGCTCTCCAGGCAGATCTTACACTCTGGCATCTCTGGAACTCTTGCAGGTTCTTAACCCCAGAAGCATTTCATGGAGACGGACAGATGAGAAACATGGGCTTTCACTGTCCTCCTCATTGCTATGAATCAGGCTAGTTTCTTTCTGTAAAATGATACCACCGCTCAGGAAGAGAGGGACAGACAACATGCCATGTGATTATGGTTCCAGGCATTTAAATCCTGAGATGAGGGATGCTGTCAGCTGACTTAACTAACAGAGCGACAAGGACCGAGTTGTATGACATCTGACACTGCCCTGACCCAACCCCAATTGTGTTTAATCTTTCCACAATACAGAGGGCAGATGCTCCAAAAGTGTGACGTGTTTTCATCACTCGTGGGACTCTGGGGTGTCACAGATGGATTCACAAGACAGGTAAAGGGAGCATTGGCTGAGTGCGTACGCAGACTGGGCAACAAGGGGAGAGTTGATGGCCAGAGAAGGCCAGAGACGCTTCTGTCCAACTCCTGAGGAGTGACATCCTCAGTGAGTTTTGGACTAGTTTAGTCACCAGGTCCTGCCAAAGACAAAGAAATTGGTAGTTTCCAAGGAACGAGATACAAGGTCAACTAGAGAAGAAGCGGGTCCAAGGTTCCTGCTGAGCAGGGTTGGGAAAAGAATGTGGTTGGGAAGGAGTTGGAGAAGTCGGTGTAAAGAATGAGAGCAGAGGCGGGAGAGAGGAGGAGGTATATCCACAAGGAGGGGACAGGGTGGCCAAGGGCCAGGTGGCTGGCTGGAACACAGCTGGGCCAGGAGGGAGAAAGAGATGTCGGAAGAGAGATCAGAGGCTGACCCAGGAAATGAAGGGGGACGCCCAGCCGATTCCTCCTCTACCCCTGACTGCTTTGCTTCCCACGAACACTGGGTAAACATGGCCAGGTCTGAGGTGTCTCACAATATGAGTCCCTTCACACGCTATCCCTTCTTGTTTCCTCAAAGCAAAAAAAAAGAAGACAGCCCATCCACGAGCTGGGAAGCCCGTCACTGCAGAGAGCACTTCGGTAGAACATCCAGGCAAGGGGCTGGAAGTTTCCGAATTGCAATAGCAGCAGGGAGGAAAAGACAAGACAAACAAAACACAGCAAAGCAAAAAGCCTACAAAGCAAATAAAAATGAGGCGCTCGCTCGGGAGTTGGAGAGATGGCTCAGTGGTTAAGAGCACTGGCTGCTCTTCCTGAAGACCTGGATTCGATTCTCAGCACCCACACAGTGGCTAATTATCACCCGTAACTCTAGTTCCAAGGAATCTGAGGCCCTCCTCTTGGTTTCCTTAGGCACTATGTACATACATGGCACGCAGACATACATGTAGCTAAAACACCCATACACATGGAATTTTAAACACAACACAACAAAAAAACTACAGAAAAAAAGTGCTCTCTCAAATCCAGGAACACACTGTTCATAAGGTAGAAAATCTCCAGATGAGGTATTTAGAGAAGAGAGCATGTCCAATACGAGGGTTCACAGTTATAAAACTGTTTGTGAGAGAGGGTTGCTTTGGGAGGCAAGGAGATGGGTTGACTCCCCTGTCACGTGGTCCCATCCCAACAAGTCACTAAGGAACAGTGTCATATGAAATAGAATTAAAACGAAATGAGCTATCAGAACACAGACAAAACCCAAAAGGCATCCTGTTTTTGACCCTGGAACACAAAGAGAGAAAGCTTTCACACCACTTCGGGGGGGAAAACAGAGGAATTTCTTAAGTGTTTTCAAAATAAACATCCTACTGGGTAGCCTCCAAGTGGTCCCACAGCTGGGCACAACCAGCCCCTGTCTCCACAGCAGGTGAAGTGACGCTTTCTTATATAAACTGACATGGACGTTCTTTGGACCACAGAGAGTCTGCATGAGTGGCTTGCGGGGTGGTATCCTTTTTATGTCACAGGAGGTGGATTCGGGGTACAGGGTGAGCACTGTCTACCAGACAGAGCTGTTCTCCTAGCAGCTAGAGGATGTATACACCAGGACCGTCAGTCCCCCAGCCTCCTCCTCTGGGAAACTGTTTCCTTTGGCAGGTGTCCTGCCCATTAGGAATGTTTGTAGTGTGGTCCTGTTTAGGGGGTGGGGCGCAGAAACCGCATCCATCACTCCCGCTTCCATCCAGGCTCAGAGAGGTGTCGGCTCATTTTCTGCCGCAATTTGTTAGCCTCACGGGATACCTTGATTTCGCCCACCTTTCCTGTCACAGAATTGAAGGCAATTTCTCTCTCAGCCAACAGTTAAGGCCCCTCATGCCAGCCAACAGGACACCATGCCGTCTGGGCCGGAAGGTGGAATAGTCACAAGGGTCTCAAATCACTGGTGGCACCAGCTTCCCAGTGCAGAGTGACA
Source organism: Peromyscus aztecus (assembly GCA_902168405.1). Classification (NCBI taxonomy): domain Eukaryota; kingdom Metazoa; phylum Chordata; class Mammalia; order Rodentia; family Cricetidae; genus Peromyscus; species Peromyscus aztecus. Next base: position 5,149 of record CABHPQ010192936.1, read on the forward strand.
GCTGAGAGGCTCTGATCTCAGGACTGGCCAAACTTTTGACAACGTGACATGCTGTTGTCACCTAGGGAGGTGTCGAGTCACGCTTGCAGTTCTCCTGGGCTGTGGATGGACCAGGCTGCATGTGGGATGTGTCTTTTCCAGTGCCTAGCTCATTATGTAAGTGGGAAAAAAATGCTGTACAACCCCAAGTGACATTTAACATCATCCCAAATCCATACGGAATCCAATGATTCATCCCATAGTAAAAAAAAAAAATAAAAATCAGAAGTAATTATTAAGAACTTTATCCACTAGACATAGTTCTCTGACCATATTTGTTTCATATGATTACGTATTTTCAGTGCCTAGTTGGTATACAATATGGGCTCAAGGAAAATGTGCTAGACAGATAGCTGAAGGAATGGTTTATATATACTTTTCACATGTTTTAGGATTTTTTTTTTTTTTTTTTTTTTTGCGACAGGGTCTCATGTGTTTCAGGCTAGTCTTGAACTCACTATATATTCCATTGATTGTCTTGAATTTCTGATCATCCTCTTTCTGCTTCCCAGGGGCTAGGGATTCAGGTGTGTGCCATACTGGAGATGGAACCCAGGGGCTGTGGGGATGCTAGGCAAGCACTTTACCCATGGAGCTACATTCTTAGCCCCATTTAGAGATGCTTGTCTTTGAGTCCTGAGGTTTTTGGATACAGAGCTTACGCACTTATATTCAGTACTCTTAGGACATCACATTTAATGAAGATAATAAGGAAACTGAATTCAGTGGGTGCTAGGAGGCAGTGGAATAAACAAAGGTTCCATCCTCCTAGACTCTGTCCTGTTTCCTTCCCACAAAGAACTTGTACACTGCTATGTGTCTGCTGCTAAGACATCCACATTCACCTGTGACCAAACGGACCCTGCCTCATCAACATGTGTGCTTAAATCTCCCACTGCTCAGGGCCTCAGTGTGGCTGACAAGCTGCTGGGACATTTGCTCTGTCTGGAAGAATGGAAAGCTGCCAGAGTTCTACCATTCCAGTCCTGTAACTGTCCTTGCCTTGCTTTGTGGGACAACTCTGAGAGGAGTTGGATACTCTTCCAGCACTCTCCACATTCAGACTCAACCACTGACCAGATTTAAAAAGTTTATTGAGCTTTCAGATGTCACGAAATGATGTGTTGAAGGGGACTCTGAAGAATTAGTGGTGGAAAAGGTTACTGTGTTCAATCCCCCAGCAACCTTGAGAGCATTTGCTAAGTGAATAGCAACTCTGAACTATGCTCTTTGCTTTTCTATTTTTAACACGAAGCTTGACTTTTTATGAAATGGTACACCACACACACACACACACACACACACACACACACACACACATTTATCACACTGATGTACACATATACACATAACAGATATACACATATACTTATACACATACACACATTCACATGTGTACAAACACATACACACATGCATATACACATTCACACAAACATACACACACTGTACACACATATGAACACATATACACACAAGCACACATTCACACCATTACTCATGACGGCAATGGGTTCTCATTTCCAGTTGTAGCCAATGAATTCCTGGGTGATGTTTCTTCTAAGACTCACATTCTGAACTTCTAATCATCTTCAATTATTTTAGTGAATGGGGAAGAATGGCTACACAGAGTGAGTGCTCATCCTATCTGACAACGGAACTGTTAAAGTCCCGGTGATTTACACAGGCAATTTCAGAAACCAATACCCTTAGGAGGCCTGGGACACCTGTATCCTAGCCATTATCCAGGCGATGATTTAAGGCTCGTTTTGGACTCACTGCCGTGGAAAGTGTGAAAATGCATCATGTGTGTGCTGTGACCTTACACACCCACTTTTGTTGTCAAGAACTCACTAAATTCCATGTGTCTACAATTTTTAATAGATTAAAAATACCCTTTTATCAGTTAAGATGAAGGGTATTAATTTTGTTCGCAGGCAGGGAATATACTGACTGCCCCTCCTTGGGATGTAATTGCTAGTGATGGTGCATGTGAACTGCCAACATTTTGGGTGTCACTGGAGGCTAGGTGGAAGGTATCTCTGTGGAGGACTCTTGATATATATATATATTTTTTTTTTTTCAAAGCAGAATGCTTGGCATTCCTCTGTGCTAATGGGAAGAAAGTAGCTGTCTTTGTTTGTCAGAAAGACTTTCAGTGAAGCTGCCACAGGGAACAAGGGCAGGCCTCAGACTGCAAAGAGGCTGTCAAGTCAAACAGGCTTTATCTCTGTAAATCAGCCCAGGCCTCATCCTGTCTTCAAAGGCAGCAGGGACACCTCCATCTTTCCCCCACAGCCTCCTTAGGCCTGTGAGGAGCTTCTGACAAAGAAGCAAATTAACCTAAAATAATCTGAGGAGAAGACACAATTTATGAGATGCCTTTGGTCTTGAAGGCAGCCATGGCATTCCATCATGAGGATGTATAGCTATCTCTGTGCCCCGATGACTGCTGGGTAAACACTGGAGCGAGGAACAGCAGAGAGGATCTGCCCAAGCCATCAATTAAATCCATAGCCCATCTTCCCACCCACTTCCGTACTCTCCCAACCCCTCCTGTGTTCCAAATAAACTAAGAGACATAAATAATTACCTGGTGTTAAGTTTGGGGGATGAAAATGGTAATGACCTAAAGCATAGCAAGACACTGTTTACAGAAGCAGCTTGAAATTGCAAAGGTCCATTGGAAAATGTAAGCCGGGCTGACACATTTGTTTGGACAGGACATTAGTCATCACATACCTGAGCCCATGGAACAATCACCCCAGGGATTGAACAGGGTTGGGTGGGTGAAGGGTTGTCTATTTCATCTGCTTCACTGGGATTCCTAGGTGGACATGGTACTCTAAGGGTGGAGTTTTGAAAGCAAATCCTATGCCACCTTAACTAACACTCATTGAATACCGCCCTCAGGGTACACTAGCTCACCTCTCTAAACTCCAGATTAGATCTCAGGCCAAGAAAGGGAAGTTAATAATAACCCTGTCTGTTTCCTACCTGAAGGGATGTAGGGAGAATTTAGACAAGGTTAAAGGTCTTAGAAAGTTGGCATGCTAGAATATTATGGAATGTAAAAAATCTCTCTGCATTTGTGTGTATTTATGTATACATGTGTGTGCGTGTGCACACGCATAAGTATAGGCACATATGTACAGAGGCCAGAGGTCAACCTCAGGTATCAGTTCTCACTTTCCACCTTGCTGGAGAGAGGGTCTCTTGTTCTTTACCACTGTGTACACAGGCTGGCCAGCTGTGAGCTGCCAAGGATCCCTGTGCCTCCAAAGTTAAGAGCCCTGAATGTGGACATGCATCACCACATCCAGTTTTACATAAGTTTAGAGGATCCGAACTCAGGTCCTCACAATAGCATGACAAACATTTTAACCACCGAGTTGTTTCTCCAGGCCCTGTGAGAGCATATTTGTCACTGAGTATTTGTGTTGGATCCATAAACTGCTTTGCAGGTCTGTCTGTTCTGTTCTGATTTTTATTATTCTCCTTGGTCGAGTGAGCATACTAGAAAAAGACATTTGATCATCTAATGAAAGGAATGTATTTCCCCTCTGCTAGATCCTCCAGCTTCCTCTGAGCAGACGCAAGACTGACAGAGGACGGGTGCAAGCGGAGAGACCTGAGTCACAAAGGCATTCCAGATGACAGGCTAACCCGCTACAAACCTTTGTTCCCAGGAAGAGGAAACTGAAGCCTTTCATAAGTACAGCGATGGGATGATGTTTTAGAATTTCCTTAATTACAACTCCCTATATGCCACTATCATCCCTGGATTAATTTATGAGACATAGATTTGCCTCATAAGAACATGATTTTTTAAAGATTTATCTTTAATTTTTAATTGTGTGTGTGTGTGCGCGTGTGCGTGCGTGTGTGTGTGTGTGTGTGTGTGTGTGTGTGTGTGTGTGTGTGGATATATGCACATGCTTGAAGGAGCCCTTGGAGGTCAGAGGCACTGGTTTCCTCTAGAGAGGAATTACAGGAGGTTGTGAACCACCCAGTGTGGGAGCAGGCAATTGAATATGGATCTTCTGCGTGAGGAGTATGGAGGACTCCCAGGGAACAGTATGTGCTCTTCACTGTCAAACCACCTCTCCAGCTCCTCCACTGTTTTAGCCACTACCTACTAAGGAATATTTCTTTAGCCTAATTTAGGATCCATTCTTCTGACTAGTACAGTATTTGATCTCTGTTCGGGATGTACCTAATTCCTGTACTATTTATTGTCTCTGCCCTGCTCATATCTTATTTTTCCTAATGAAATTAAAAAAAAAAGCCTTAAAGAAGAGATCAAGTCCTTATAATACTCACATTTTAACGTGTGATGTGTTATCTTTCCAGGTCTCTTTGCCCCTGCAAGAATGCACCATCATACCTGCTTCGTCCTTAAATACAGGAGGATTCTTTGCATATGGCCACTCAATTAGTGTCCTCCCAAACCAATGAAATTATACCCCATGCTCAACAAGATGACAGACACAGGACACAACAACAATCGAAGCACATGACTTTCTATAGATCTTCATCCCAAGAAAGTGCACACCAGTGACGTGGTAAACGTACCCGAGCAGAAGAAAACGGCATTGTTCAATGGCTGATAGTGCATCAAATAATAATGCCTGAGCCAACAATGCATCTTAGACGGCCTCCCCAACCAGACTACAAGATCTTCAGTCATTTACACCATCGGGTGGCTGGTGCTCAGAACACCCTTCAAGATCGCTTGAAAAACTGGATCATAGTAACTATAAGGCAGTCATTCTCCTTCCATGGCTCTCAACCTGTGGGTCACAACTCCTCTGGGGGCCGTATGACCCTTTCACAGGGGCTGCTTAGGACCATCGGAAATATCAGATGTTTACATTCTGATTCATAACAATAGCAAATTTACAGTTATGAAGTGGCAAGGGAAATAATTTTGTGGTTGGGGAACTGTATTAAAGGGTCACAGCACGAGGAAGGTTGAGAACCACTGAATTAAAAGGTACAGAGAATGAAAAAGTAGCATAAATACAATTATAATGGTGTTCAGATTTAATAAAGACAGGCAATATACAAAAAATATAGATGAACCTTGAAGATGTTACAATAGCTGAAATAAACTAGTTGCAGAAAGAGGCACACTGTGTGATCTCACTTATGCAATGCACATAAAAATGTCAATTAATAGGTGTAGAGTGTGGAGTAGTGTCAGGGGCTCTGGGGTGGGCAACATAGTCGCTAATTACCAGAGATGAAGCTTCTTTTAAGCAAAATGAGTAAGTTCTAGATGCAGGGCGCAATGATCTGGCTAGTTAACAACAGTGATTTGTACATTTAAAAATCTGATAAGATGACAGAACTCATGGTAGAACAGAAAACATCAAAAAATTAAAAGCGATTAACTCTATGTGTAAACCAGTTTCAATCTTGATTAGTCAAAAACCTGTTAATTTTCATTTTAAGGGAATTGGGGGAAACCATATATTCAAGGACATAAAAGAATTAATGCTAATTTTGTTGTGTGTAAATCCATAGCTCTGTGACAAAATTCCATACCATTGTGGAAACAAATAAAAATTACAAGGAATATTTTTCTAACAAAGAGAACATGGCACATAATATACAAGCCAAGTCTTTGTTATTTTTATTGCAGAAGCCAAGGCTGTATATAGAGTCTAATATAATCGGAAAAGTAAGACAACTGTCCTAGACAATGGGTGGGGGGGGGGCAACAGGTGCGTTCAGGTTTGGCAGAGGAGAAGTAAGAAAAGGAAGGTTCTACAAATGTAGGGAAGAAGAAAACAATGGAAAAGTCCACATGTTTACACGTTCACAAATGATCCCATTTTACTTTTCAGCCATTATGCATAATGTCCCATGTAGTACTCAAATACAAGTTTTATGTGTATGTTTTCATTTTATTGGGCATATACAGGAAGAGCCTGATTATATGGTAACTTGAACCTCAACCTTGAGCACTTCAGACTGTCTCTCAAAGCAGATGCAATTCCCAACTTGCCTGAGCATTCAGATATCTTTGTAGTTTCAACAGCACGTTTATCATCTTCAATTCGATGACAGCTGCCCTGGTGGGCATTCTCTCATGGTAGTTCTACCTTGCATTTCTCTCCTGGTTGATGACACTGAATATTCCTTTCCCGCGGATACTTGACTTTTGGTGGAGAAATGTCTGCTCAGATCTCACAGTCATCTTTGATACGGCAAACTGTTTACCAGTAGACAAAAACTCCCTCCCAAGTGAGGTGCTTTTGAATACTTCAAGATATTTATTTGTTGTATGTGTGCATGTGTGTGTGTGTGTGCATGTGTATGTGCATGCCTGTGTGAGTGTGTGTGAAAGAGAAAAAAACAGAGAGAGAGGGCGCTACTTTGTAACTTCAGCTGTCAATAAGCTTACTATAAAGTCTTGATTTGCTGCCTTCTTCTAGTTTCTGAGTTCTGAGATCACAGTCATGTGACCACCACTAAGCACTTGAACTTCTTCTGTCTTGGAGACAGTAGAAACCCACAAGGTTGCTTGCTATGGCTTGCCTGGTACTGAACACAATGACGGGTCACTGGTGCATCAGTTAAAGATCGTTACTAAAGCGGCTGAGCACCGGAAGTAACCAGAAAGGTAGGGGTACCCAGATCCTTACAGACTAGATCACCGAGTCAGATTTTGGGGGTGAGGCTTAGCTCCCTTTATAAAAGAGAGTTCATCAGATGTTTCTGATCACTCCAGTCTAGGAATCAAAGCAGCTCCTTGTGTGGAAGGCTGCTGCCTGCCGCCCACCTTAGAGGCCATCATGGAGGCTCGGATGAGCAACCTGCCACAGGGTTTCAGCCATACTTGCACAGTGTCCTTCAAGCCATCACTCACTGAAATGACATTCATTAATCTTCCCCACCACACCCCTGCTTCCTGGCCTTCAAAGAGGAAAGTGAGGCCTAGTGAGGAGACAGGAGAGACAAAGAAAAAAAGAGTAAAGGGATAAAAGATGCAATGAAAAAAAAAAAGACGTTAAGGGTCTGTGGGAAAATAGGAGCATAAATTGTAGAACTCACTGAAAAGGTCAACAGGAATTTAAATCAGATCTTTGCCACTGAGGAACCCAAGGACAGATGTATCTAATTTTGTATTATGTTTTGACCCAGCTTAATTATATCTATTTGACCCAGTTCAATTATATCCCATCACTGACTTCAAAAAGAATATTCAACACTGAAAGAAGATGTGCTAAATTCATTTAAGCTGTTACTACGCTGCTCAGCCTTCCTTCCTCTCTCCATCCCTCACTCCTTAACTCTTTACCACCCAGCCTCTGGATAGAAAGAAAGATTCTTTCCCAGGGTGACCGGTGACACTTGAATGCTCAACAATCATTCCCCATTTCCTTGTTCTCTTCCTTGACTACTGTGCGGTATCTGGACTCCTTATGTTCTCCTCACTGCCTAGATTTGGCTTGCCTGGTTCTTCCTTTACAAGATCATCATCTACCCCCAATGCTCATGTGGTACCCAAACCCCTGGCTCAACATAAGGCTAGGTGCTTGGTCACAATACTCAGTAGGGCTCAGCCTCTGCCCCCAGGAATCTCAACTTAGTAGGGTATCCTTCTGTCTTGGAGACTATTACTCAAAACTCACAAGGTTGCTTGCTATGGCTTGCCTGGTACTGAACACAATGGCGGGTCACTGGATGCATCAGTTAAAGATCGCTACCAAAGCGGCTGTGGCATCTCTCCAGGACCCCTTACCCACTGAAGCCCTTTCCAGTGGAGTGCCTGAAGTTCTCATCTGTTCAGTTCCCATTTACCCAAGGAATTTGAGCTCTTCTGTCTGGATGTGAGCTCCAAGGATGAGACTCCAGCCTTAAGCTTGGCAAGTGTACTTAGCATCATCTAACCAAACCAGCCTTCCATTCAAGCCCCCCCGCCCCGTTTTCCCAATAGACTTTTAGTACTCTGTCTACATTGGACTTCTTGTTGTTCTTCAAACATGTCCTTTCTATTCTAATCTCTATGCCTTTAATCACACTATTTCCATCTGTTGGAAAACTTCGCACCCCATCTGGGCTGGCAGAAAAACTAGTCATTCTTTACAGCCCATTAAAACACCACCTGTTGCAATATGTGTTGTCTTAGTCTTTCTGTGGCCCTCCCTTTCCAGAACCTTGATGCGAGCTCTGTTCCCTTCTGTCCTCTGGTGGCACGGTATGCCTTTCTCAAGTCCCCTACTTTGTCTTCAAGTAAACGTCTATCTGGCTCTCCACTTCAGTCTGCGACTTTTCCATTAGGCCATTCTCATGTAGCTCCAAATCCTGCTGGTGTGTGGAAGTCATATCATGCTCAACATACCCTTCCTTGATTAAACTGCAACCCACAGATTCAAGGGAAAATCATCCTAAAGTCCACCTTTTCCACCTCTCTTACCATTGGTCTTTCTTGAAAACCTCCTTCAGAAATACTATTTTTAAGACGTGGGTGGTGGTGGCGCACGCCTTTAATCTCTCTCAGCACTCTGGGAGGCAGAGGCAAGAAGATCTCAGAGTTCGAGGCCAGCCTGGTCTACAGAGCAAGTTCTAGGACAGCCAGGGCTACACAGAGAAAGCATATCTGTTGAGGGGTGTGGGGGGGGGAGAGATATTTAGAGATAAAAAAGAATGTTTTTGTTGTTGTTTTGTTTGTTCTCATGACATATGTTTAGTTTGGAGAGGAATAAAACAGGTTTTTCCTAGTCAGGAATAGAATGACGGCAGGGTACTTCAAAGAAGCTGCTACCTGCTGTGATGCACATTTGGAGACAACAAGGTAGAAGATGACAGAGGGATCCACGTCCCCATCTTACTTCCCTGTGTGACCTCAGCTCAGTTAGTTCCCTCCTAGAGTAAAACTAACCTTCTGGAGAATATGAAAGGGGTTTCTCTTTATTTCCTCTTTGGAAAAAGAAGCAGAATTTTATACATTTTTCTAAATTTGTATTTCCTTTATAGTTATAGTTTATATAGACTTATATAGTATATAGATTATAGTTTATATAGACTTATATAGTATATAGATTATAGTTACAATCCTAATAGGAAGCCATCAGATGTGGAAATCTGGTGCTCACTTCCTTGTCTTGGAGAAATTATAATATCTGTAAAGGGTGCTTTTGTACCCTGGCCTTCAAACTTCAATCTCTCTCATCTTACCATTTCGCCACCAGGACCTTTCACTGAATAGTGAAACAACATCGAAGCACACGACTGAGCCGATCAGAGTGCAATGACCATAGAGAGGAGGAACGGAGTCCTCTCTGGGCCACCTTGCCTGCTACTATGCAGGAAGGAGGGGCTTTCCAAGGCAAACCTCAGAGCCCCAGGGAGGACCAGTAGGAAACCATCGTTTTAAATCCTTTCAAGCTTTATTTGTACTGTTTCCAGATTCTGAAGATTAACCCTGACAAAGGACTCAACATTCACGGCAGGGGCAGCGTGGAAAGCCAAGAAATCATGACAATTAGATCAGCAGTGGGGGCCACCGAATTCTGGCAGGTAGGTGGGCGTCAGAGCAGACTCCTGTGGCACTTAGGGCTTCCCAGTGAGTGGACATTGAATCACTCTGGGTTCATAGGTGTTTGGAAACTGTGAATGAATGGAGACTTTAACAATATTCTTAACTACTGTATACATTGATTGTAATCATGCAAAATGTGTGCTATAAAAATGGAAGGGAGCCAGGCGGTGGTGGCACACGCCTTTAATCCCAGCACTGGGGAGGCAGACCCAGGCGGATCTCTGTGAGTTCGAGGCCAACCTGGTCTACAGAGTGAGTTCCAAAAAAGGTGCCAAAACTACATGGAGAAACCCTCTCCCAAAAAGCCAAAAAAAAAAAAAAAAAAAAAAAAGGAACTTATGATTAAAGTTAAAGTAACAAAGTGGGAGTGGTTAGGATTACAGACAACTTATTTTAGGCTATTGACAGATGTTACTTTAACAATAATATATGCACACAGGTGTACAGACAGACAGACAGACGGATTTTAGAAGAATCACAGGTAAATTCATCTTGAGCTCCTAGCTGAAATCCTTTTCAAACCAAATGGAAATGAAATCATAACCAAGCCAAGCCAAGCCAAACCATAACAGCACGGAGGAACTGGGTTAGGTCTGAAGTGAATGATCTTTCAGGGAGTGTAATGAAGAGTTTCGTTACCAGAATTCATGAGTTCTGGAGCCACTTGCCTTTTCGAGCAGCTGTTTTCAGTCTATCAGAGACACCATAAAACATTGAACAAATTTAACAAAATTCAGCCTATACGTGAAGACATTCTGACCATTTTCTTCCATATAGATAAATACTTAACAAATTAAAGTTTCAAGTGAGTTAAAGAGGGCAGTGGATGTGGATACAAAAGAGCTATCCAGCTGTGTTCCAGCTACTGTTGTAGTTTAAAACGAAAGGGGAGCAGGGAGACGGCTCAGAGGGTAAAAAGCAATAGCCACACAAGCCTGATGACCTGGAATTTAAAAAACTGGATAGGGTAGCCAGCATCTGTAAACCCAGCACTCCTAAAATGAGATAGGAGGCAGAGACAAAATCCAGAAGCTTCCTGGCTGGTGAGCCTGGAGTATGCAGGGTAGAGCCTGGAATGTGCAGGGGAGAGCATAGAGTATGCAGGGTAGAGCCTGGAGTATGCAGGGTAGAGCCTGCAGTATGCAAGGTAGAGTCTGAATGTGTGGCTTGGAGAGCAGCAGCAGAAACTTTAGACCCAAGCGGCTACAGCAGAAGTCCCTGGCAGCCAGAGCCCAGCAGAGAGCATCTAACACCCTGCAGAGAGGCTGCTGCCCTGGGGCAGACAAGTGGCAGCTGGATGAGCACATGAGACATGCCCTTGTGTGGAACAGCAAATCGAGAACTTCTGAGGTGAGGCAGAGCTATGCTCCAGGCTGAATGGCAGAGACGCAGGAACCTAGGCCAGCCTGAGCTCCCAGCAGCAGGATAAGGCTGAGCCATGGAGTTGCCCTGGGATGGCATTTAGCTGTGTTGACCCAGCAGAGCAGGTAAAGGAGCCGGGGGTGCAGCGGCCATGACAGTCCAAGGCTGGGTTTACTCCCAGACCCAGTGTTACTGAATGAGAGCTGTAGCTCATAGCAATGAGTCCTGGGTGGACATGCCAGTGACAGGAGGCACAGATATTCCAGGACTGTGGAAGCTGAGTGGAGCCAGCGCAAAAGCTGCACAGTTTGTTTGCTGTTGGTTCATGCTGGCTGTACGAAGAGGTCTTCTTCAGCCAGTTGACAGCTTTTGCCCTACAGCAAATGGCCTAGGGGAAGGCTAACTGAAAATGCTTCTGTAGCTCAGAGTAGGGCTTCAGAGATGCTGGTTTGAACTGGGCTGAATGCAAGGGGAACTGCAAAAAGTTTTGGTAATGGGACTCCTCATATTTTGGAGCTGTTTACTTATGACTTGGACAGCTATATGAAGACTTCAGGGTGGTTGACTAGCCAGCATGACCTTGGGCTGTCTGTGGAATATGAAGACTGGTATCAGAACTGACTTTTTGAACTATTTAGACTACAGAAAGGGAGCAAGGTTGAATTCACTTGCACATATAGACTTTATTATGTTTTATTAATTGTGGTGACTCGTGAACTATTTTGAGTAGAAATGAAACTTTTGTGTAAAAATGGAACTGCTTGTGTAGACATAGAGAAGTTTGTTTTTTTCTACCCAGGCTCAAGATGCAGCTAAAAAAAATATTTAAAAAAAAGGGGGGGGGGTAATATTCTTCAGTCTCTTTAGTTTACAAAAGAATATTTTCTTGTCCCTTGCCAAGAAAATATAAAAGAAATGGACAGTTTTCTTGATAGGTACCACATACCAAAATTAAATCAAGATCAGATAAACAATTTAAACAGACCTGTTACCCTTAAGGAAATAGAAACAGTCATTAATACCAACACTCTTCAAATTGTTCCACATAATAGAAACAGAAGGAACACTGTCAAATTCTTTTTATGAGGCTACAGTTATCTTGATACCCAAACCACACAAAATGTAACAAAGAAAGAATTACATGCACACCACTCTCCCTCATGAACATTGATGCAAAAATATTCAACATCTAGAAGAATGCAAATAGATCCATATCTATCACCCTGCATAAAACTCATGTCCATGTGGATCAAAGACCTCAACATCAATCCAGTTACACTGAATCTGATAGAAGAGAAAGTGGGAAGTAGCCTTGGAATGCATTGGCACAGGATACTACTTCCTGAATGTAACAACAGTAGCACAGACATTGATACAATAATTAATAAATGGGACCTCTTGAAACTGAAAAGCTTCTGTAAGGCAAAGGACAAGGTCAATAAGACAAAATGGCAGCTTACAAATGGGAAAAGGTGTTCACCAACCCCACTTCTGACAGAGGGCTGATTTCTAAAATATATAAAGAACTCAAACTAGACATCAAAATACCAAAGAATCCAATTAAAAAATGGGGTACAGATCTAAATAGAGAATTCTCAACAGAAGAATCTCAAGTGGCTGAAAGACATTTAAGGAATTGCTCAACATCCTTAGTCATTAGAGAAATGCAAATCAAAATGACTCTGAGATACCATTTACAACCTGTCATAATGGCTAACATGAAAAACACTGACGACAGCTTATGTTGGAGAGAATGTGGAGCAAGGGGAACAATCCTCCACTGCTGGTGGGAGTGCAAACTTGTATAGTCACTTTGGAAATGAATATGGTGGTTTCTCAGAAAAATGGGAATCAATCTACCTCAAGACCCAGGTTTACCCAAAGGATGCTCAATCACAGCACAAGGACACTTGCTCAACTATGTTCAAAGCAGCATTATTCATAATAGCTAGAACCTGGAAACAACCTAGATCCTCCTCAACCAAAGAATAGATAAGGAAAATGTGGTACATTTATACAATGGAGTATTACTCAGCTGTAAAAAACGACCTCATGAAATTTGTAGGAAAATGGATGGAACTAGAAAAAACCATTCTGAGTGAGGTAACCCAGACCCAGAAAGACAAACATAGTATGTACTCACTCAAAAATGGATATTAGGAGTAAAGTATAGGATAACAAACCTACAGTCCATAGCCACAGAGCGGCTAGATAACAAGGAGGGACCAAAGAGGGATGCATGGATTTCCGTGGGAAGGGGAACTGGAAGAGATCTCCTGGGTAAACTGGGGGCAGGGAGAGATGGAGGGGATGGGAACTTGAGGGAGTGGGTTGGGCAGGCTGGGTGAGTGGGGTTGGAGGCAGGATATGGAAGGGGAGAGTAAGGAAAGAGACGTCTTGATGGGGGGGCATTTGGGGGTTAGGAAGAAACCTGGTGCCAGGGAAACCCCCAGGAATTCACAAGGATGACCCCAGCTAAGACTCTTGGCAATAGTGGGAAGGGTGCCTGAACTGGCCATCTACTATAATCAGATTGGTGACTACCCTAATTGTCATCAGAGATACTCTATCCAGTAACTAACGGAAGCAGGTGCAGAGATCTACAGCCAAGTACTAGGCTGAATTCTGGGAGTCTTGCTGAAGAAAGGAAGGAGGGATTGTACGAGCCAGGGGATCATGACAAGGAACCCACAGAGACAACTGACCTGAGCTTGTGGGAGCTCATGGACTCGGCACCAACAGTAAGAGATCTAACTGCATGGGACCGACCTAGGCCCTCTTCATGTATATGACAGTTGTGTAGCCTGATCTCTTTGTAAGGCTCCTAGCAGTGATATCAGGACCTGTCCCTGGTGCTTAGTTGGCTTTTGGGAACCTGTTCCTCATGCTGGATTACCTTGCCCAGTCTTGACACACGGGGAGGAGCTTGGTCCTGCCTCAATTTGATGTGCCATGCTTTGTTCAAGCCCATGGAAGACCTGCCCCTTTCTGAATAGAGACAGAGGAGGAGTGGAAGGGGAGGGGGGTAGGTGGGTAATGAGGGGGGTAGGCAGTAGGTGAGGAGGGAAGGGAAACTGCTGTAGGTATGTAAAATAAATGAAAAAAATGTTATTTACATAAAATAAAAAAATCTTAGGGAAGATTTATGGTAAAGTTTTATGTATATAATACCAAAGCTAATCCTTATATCAAAGAATACCATGGACCAATTAAATTAAACCTTTCTAAAAATCATAAAGACAGGGTGGAGGAAAACAGCTTAGAAACAATGTCAGAAAGAAGCGCATGATGCCATTTGGATTTGGTTTGAGTCTCATACAAAATCTCTATAACTTCCCTACGAACAAGCCCACCAAGAAAGAGCAAAGTTTCCATTGTTGTGTTATAGTGCTCAGAACTTACTTTCAAAATCCAGGAAAAAGTGTGGATAATTCTCAATTTCCCGGGTCAGGACTTTGAGCAAGTTTCCCATGCCAGCAAACCTAGAAAAGACAACACAAAAGCAAAAACCATCAGGGATATGAAAAGCTGACTCCTGTGCATACAGCTCCACCTTCACATCCTGAGGACCAAACAGCTCCATCACCTGGAGATGAACACTCAGAACTATCACCTCACAGTTCATCCCTGAGCTGCTGGGAGCTAAGGAACCCTGAGGTGAGACTCTCCAAACCACGGCAGTGATGGGTGGGTGTGTCACAGGCCTCTGAAGAACACGCTTGCACCCTGCATCTCATTCACATAATAATAATAATAAAATAACAACAACAATAATAATAACAAATGAGCACCCTCTCAAAACTTAAACATCTTTGAAGCAGAATTTTGACTTTCTATGAAATGTTTCCCTCTCCCTTTTACAAGGCCCTGTAACCACACAGCTGACACCTCTGCCTTGCTTTGTTTCCTGCTGAAGTAGGACAACTCAAATCACTGAAGAATTACGACAGACAGAGTGTCATTAAGATATCCGCCATGAATAGCCGGGATTTCTCCTTCATCTTCTCTCTTGTATTTTTAATTTTTAAAATTTTTTCTTCCCTCCCTCCCTTTCTCTTCCTCCTCCCTCCCACCATCTTTCTCAGACTTGCTGGGTAGCGTAGAGTTCCAGGGTCTTGCTGTGTAGTCCATACTGGCCTTGAACTCACGATCCTACCACCTTAGTCTCCCAAGTGCTGAGGCTCCAGGTGTATGCCCGCACACCCAGCATAAACTTCCTAAAGTTTGTGAGAGAAAGTTCAAGAAACAGATTTCAGGTCCCAGGGACTCTCTTGACACTCATAAGAGGCAAGATTTCTCAAACTGTAACTCCTAGTCTAGTTACAGGATCTCATCAGTTGATGTTTCCATGATAAAGCACTACTACATAAAATAGGAAAATGTAAAGCTTTGGGCTGGCGAGAGGGCTGGGGCAGGTAACGGTACTTGCTGCTAAGCAAGACAACCTGAGTTCAACTCCCGGATCCTACACAATGGAAGGCGGGAACCCACTCCAACTCCATCTGCTACTGTGCCGTCTGACTTCTACATATGAGTGTGTGTGTGTGTGTGTGTGTGTGTGTGTGTGTACACATGAGTGCACACACACACACACACACAACAGTAAATGTAATTTTAAAAGAAATGAAAGGCATAACATCACAAAAGCCATTCTCAATGAAACAGCAGCCTCAGGGGCTGGACAGTCGGCTCACATTGAGAGCCCTTATTGCTCTTGCAGAGGAAATGTTTTGACCCCGCCATCTACATGGTGACTCGCTGTCTGTACACTATCTGTAACCCCAGTTGCAGCAATCTGATGCCCTCTTCAGACCTCCATGGGCACCAGGCAGGGATATGGTATCCATCCATACATACACACTGGCAAAACACTCCTACATATAAAATAATAATATAAATAAAGCTAAAAAAAGTTTTCAAAAGAAACAGTAGCCTGAGACATGTACAAATGCAGATAAGATCAGCAGAGAAATACAAATCTGTTACACAGCTACAGTCCTCAACCTAACATCAAAAGAATGGGTACAAGTTACTTATGAAAGAAACAGCAAACTTTCCACAGATCTCAGAGAGAGAGAGAGATATTAACTGTCCTCTGGGGAGGCCACTCACCCACGCATCCTATTCATTCAACATATCTATGGGGCGGAAAGCAGGTTAGGGCCCACGTTCTTTGGAAGGACTTCATCTACCTCTGTTTTATAGATGATGATGGTACTTAGCACCATCATCACTACCGTCACGATGACCCTAACCGCCTTCAGATACATTTAGGGTTTTCTGCTGGACGATGGGTTTGGTAGGCTGCATGGAGCTCTCAGAGGAGAAGACCAATGGAGGAATACACTGCATTTCTCTCTTCTGAGATGAAACACCTTCCCTATCCTTTCTGACACTCTGCTTTCATCCCCTGCCTTCATACCATTTCCTGTGAAAACATATCTGAGCAAGCCTCACATATCACAACCTCTGCCAGCTGTAAAGCTCGGAATGGGTATAGACTACCCTGTATTAGACAGTATTCTCAAGCCCTCTTAGGCCTTATTTCATTTCATTTCTTTATTTATTTCTTTATTTATTTATTTATTTATATATTTATAAAGTACTTTAATAATAGCCATGAGTCTTACTGGAATGTAACATAAAGGTTAAAAATAAAAACATTCTTGCATTCTTGAAAATGAACTGTGAACTCTTGTAAGTATTCTTTCAAGCAAGATTTGTCAATCTCTGCTGAGTTCATTTTCAACTGTGTCAAAGTCTTACATCAGTGGTTAAAACCAAAATAAAACCATTAATATACACTATGACTCTGCCATCTTTTTTTCTTTTTAATGATTTATTTTTATTTTTCATTTATTTACTTTTTTATTTAAATTTTTTTAATTCATTTCACATACCAACCACAGATCCCCCTCTCATCCCTCCTCTTGCTCCTCCCACCCCTGCCTAACTGCCCCCACACCCCTCATCTCCTCCTCCAAAAGGGTAAGTCCTCCCATGGCGGGGACAGGTAAGCCTGGTACATTCAGTTGAGGCAGGGCCCAGCCTCTCTCTCCTGCCTCAAGGGTGAGCAAGGTGACCAACCATAGGTAATGGAATCCAGAAAGCCAGATCATACACCAGGGATAGATTCTGATCACATTGCCAGGGGCCCCTCAAACAGACCCAACTACACAACTGTCTCCTGTATGCAGAGGGTCTAGTCCAGTCCCATGCAGGTTCCACAGCTGTTGGTCTAAAGTTTGTGAGTACCTATGAGCTTGGTTCAGCTGTCTCTGTAGATTTCCCCATCACGACAGCCCTTGCTCAAATAATCCCCCTGACTGGGCTCCCGGAGCTCAGCCTGGTACTTGGTTGTGGATCTCTGCATCTGCTTCCATCAGTTACTGGATGAAGGCTCTAGGATGACAGTTGGGGTAGTCATCAATCTGATTACCAGGGTCGGCAGGTTCTGGCACCCTCACCATTAGAACTCATTTTAATGAGCAATTCCAGTTCTGAGCTGGAAGCACTTCTTAGAGGAAGATGATTCATTTAATAGTAGGCTGGCATTCGTGCCTAACAACTTAATGGAAGTTAAATATTCTTAACTTCCCTATTTTGCTGCTAAGAGTGTGTATCAGATTCACTTCCTTCTAAACTTGTTTTATAAATGACTGTCTTGCCAGAGTCCCTACATGGCAAATATGCCAAGGCTTTGAAATTTGTAAAAGCCCCAAACAAAGGAATGTAAAGATATCTCCAAATGTAACCTGTAGAACTTTAACTCTTCATAAGGTTATTTGAGATGGTTGGCCAACTACATTAAATATTTTGGAACACGATTCTAATATCAGCCATGCTCAGTTACCTGGAACATTTGGGATTCTAGATGTGTGGGCTTTTAACCCAGGTACATCTGGAACAATGACTCAGGGACATGGTGCACTATTAGGGATTAATTCTGTTCCTATGGAACCTTGGAAGCATGTCTTTCAAACCCAATGCAAATTCCCTAAATTCCTATAGACATATTTCACCTCATTGTTTTCATGGGAAAAAGGTGTAACACTTGCTACTTTTTTCCAAGGTCAATAATGCAGAAGATTTTATTCTCATTTAGGTAAGTCTACCAAGTGAATGAGCACATCACAAAGATGGTCATCAAAAAGAGTCATCTATCCATCTGTCTGTCTGTCTATCTATCTATCCATCTATCTATCTATCACCCATTTATCTGTCTATCTATCTATCTATCATCCATTTATCTATCTATCCATCTATTTATCATCCATTTATCTATCTATCATCTATCTATCTATCTATCTATCTATCTATCTATCTATCCATCTATCTATCCATCTATCTATTATGCACATATTCAGAATCAAACCCAGGTCTGTCTGTCTATCTATCTATCTATCTATCTATCTATCTATCTATCTATCTATCTATTATGCACATATTCAGAATCAAACCCAGGGCCATGACTATGCTCTCTCTGAGCTACATCCCCAGCCCACTCCGGTACTTTTCAAAATGAACTCTGAACTCCACTTAGAAAGGCCCCTCACCTAAATCCTTTGTGGCAGGGACTCTCCAACCTTTGCAAACAGCTCCTACAGGAGCACACTGCTCTGCACCACAGTACTAAGGGGACAGCTTAATTAAGATAGATTAATACTTGAGATTAGACATACAATAAAAGAATAACATTTCACCCTCTACTGGAGGATGTAGATACTGACGTAATTAAGTTGCAGCAAAGACAAAAGGCTGGTTGCAAGCAGGACACAAAGTGGAGGCCACTGGGCCAGCAGCTAAGGACGACATTTTGCATCTGAGTGTTTGCAGAATCAAAGAGCAAGAGGTAAAAATAGTCCCTTTCAGGATTCAGGATTCAGAAAAAAAAAAAATGAAGATCACAGTGGGTAAATATAGACATCATGGTTAAGAGCAAGTGAAGACAAGAAAAACTCCCCTCTGGCTCAGGGTAGCTGCTTCAAAGAGGATATCTGAGGATATACTGAGTCACAGTTCCCATGGCAGAGCCAACATATGGGGGGCAGAGCTGCCTGCTGTGGTAGTCCAGGGGTGTACTCTCCAGGGCTGGGAAATCTGGCTTGCACATTCTATCCAGTGACTTCAGGGCTGTGCCCCCCCCACCCCCCCCCCCCCCCCACCCCGCCTCCTTCTATGACTCGCTCCTGTTTCAAGGATTTTCAGCTGCTCGGCATTCCTCCCCAGCGGCAGGAGTTTATGTCGCAGAGACTACAGTCACACAGAAGGTGCTTGGAGCCCCCAAGGAGCCGTCTTCCTTAAAATAATGTCACCTGGGAACAAGGTGGCAGCAACTTGTTCTTGCCCGTTGGCTTTATAGAAAACATGCCACTCATGCCACTGTTCACAAATCCCCTTCAAGAACTGATCAAGCCTATGGTGAGCATCCTCGTACACAGGACAGGTGCAGGCGGGGAATGCCATGAGGGAAGCCATGACCCCAGTGGTCAGTGATACACAGCCTACTTGTAGCCTAGCATCCGGTTAGGAGTTTAATCTAGCTGAAAGTACATAAACATACCCTGGCATATGGTAAGTATTCAAAGATGTTCATTGATCATCCATCAATATGTGGAAATAATAGTATGTACCTGGTACTTACGAAGGAGCATCAACACTTTATGGAGCACCTACTGTGTGTCTGTAAGCCTTCCCACACTTTATTTGTCCAAACCTTACAACTTTCAAGATGTTATGTTTATGTTCACATTGGTTGACAGCAGAAGAGGGCATTCAAAATGGGTAACCGGCCAATGGGCTCACACTTGACTTTGAAAGTCTTAGAATGTAAACATAAAGCTCTTTTCTCCACCAGAGATAAAGTGTCACATTAGACACTTTAGGGGTCCCAGTGTGGGGACATCAGAAAATCTATAGTCTTCTGAAGGTGTATGAAGGGTAGGGTATTACTGTAGGCATATGGTCTTTTTCTATGGAGAGAGAGACTACAGGTTCTGTTAGTTACCAAAGGCATTTGCTCCACATCAGCTCTGTGGCATGTAGAGGAAGCGTATGCTCTTCAGCCATCCAGAGAAAAGATGAAGCACATAGGACACCATCTCCTGGGCAAGTCAGCTTCGCTCAAGAAGGAAGCTGCCACTCACAGAGGGAGCTGGGGAATATGGGTGGAGGCGAGAGTTTTTCCATCTAGGGGATACTGGGAGTTAGGAAGTAGAAGGTATGCAAGGGGAGTGACCAAGATCCCTCCAAATAGTAAAGACAAAGGGTGTTTCTCGGGTCATGCTGGCGTCCGTGATGACAACCTGCATGTTCTTGACATGGGAAGCAGCCATCTTTAAGGGGTGGCACTTTTGGATATACAAATCACATTTTTATATATATTGTCACTCTCTAGGCCTCTCAGTTCAACTGACATTTATAGAACTGGCTCTGTTATCACCCAGTGGAAAATCTACAGCATTCCAAATGAAATTATTCACTGCTAACATTTCCAGGTTCAAAAAAAAAAGGGGAGAAAATCAATTCCCTCTCTCTCTCTCTCTCCTTCCCTTCCTCTCCCTCTCTCCTCCTCCTTAGAATTTTACTTTTGTTTGGAAGAAAAAGTTTAAATGCCAGCATTAGCTGTCTTTTCAGAATATAAAGCCAAATGTAACCAAGTCTAAAACCAATCAAGTCGTATTTTTAAAAAGCTATGTCCAAGCCGGGTGGTGGTAGCGCACACCTTTAATTCCAGCACTCAGGAGGCAGAGGCAGGGGAATCTCTATGAGTTTGAGGCCAGCCTGGTCTACAGAGTGAGTTCCAGGACAGCCAGAGCTACACAGAGAAACCCTGTCTTGAAAAACCAACCCCTCCCAACTGCCCCCAAAACACAAAACAAACAAATGAACAATAAATAAAATGAAGGAGGAAGAGGAGGAGGAGAAGGAGGAAGGAAGGAAGGAAGGAAGGAAGGAAGGAAGGAAGGAAGGAAGG
>CABHPQ010192937.1:0-27259 GCA_902168405.1 Peromyscus aztecus
GATAGATAGATAGATAGATAGATAGATAGATAGATAGATAGATAGATAGATAGATAGATAGGAAGGATAAAGAACCAAGACCAGGGTTGGAGTGATGGCTCAGCAATTAAGAGCACTTGCTGCTCTTAGAGAGGACCAGAGTTTGGTTCCCAGCACCCTCATGGCAGCTCACAACCCTCTGTAGTTCCAGTTTCAAGGGATCTGACACCCTCTTCTGGCCTCTGAAAGTTCATCTATGCAATGGTGTCCCTAAATTTACACAGGCCCGTATAGAACAATAAAAAAGAAGTCTCAAAGAAATGACATCAGTAGGCTTTGAAGAGCTGGACACAGATGAACACAGTGATGAAGTGTCATGATGCCGTGAGCCAGAAGAAACCCTCCATGTGCCAATCAATGACTTTCAGAGAAAGAAGAACATGGTAGATCAAAAGAAAGAAGAATGATGGAAGTTGCTTGTGAATATCCTCATAATATGCAAGTGGGGGATATTTTCAAACATGTAAAGCTGTTCCCTCTACTCTCTCAGATGGCATGATGATGATGATGATGATGATGATGATAATAATATTATTATTATTAATAATAAAGGAAGTGCCATGTGGGACATGATAACTCTAGTATTCACTCACCAAGCCGGATGGAAAATTCATAAAACCGCTTCAGCCTCACGACCAGGGGGCAGACCGCATTCCAAGCCTTTTCTTGAAGTTGAATGTCATTGGGGTTTTGAATGGCCTACACAGGAGAAAAAGGGGGTGATGATGAGTTTTCAGTTTAAGAAAACTAGTTACCCCACACCAAATTACCCTGAATGCTTTTAGTTAAAAAAAAAAAAAATGAAATCCCTAGTGTGCTTTGAGAATTAGAACCACCTCAGTTGACAATGATTATCTGGGCGATTCCCCAAAGAACTCATTTTCAAAGGCAGTCTCAACGGGTCTCAGGTAGACCTTGTCTAGTCTCACTTGCTGTTGTGTTCTTGGGTTAAAGAGAAAATCGGAATTGGAAGACTCAGCTCTCTCCATCAGCACTTGATTCATCTAAAGACTGCTCATCATGGAGAATGGAGGCTGAAGCTATTGTGTCTTTTCGGCGATACACTGTGTCCTTGACAGTCTGTAATAATTTCTATACTTACAGTGACCTTGAAGCAGAAATGCCGCCTCTTAATAGACTTTTCCTCAATAGCATCCTGACAGTGGTATGTTCTCACGAGGACAGGGTCAGAGGCAGGGTAAATTCCATGCATGCGTGCGTGCGTGCGTGCGTGTGTGTGCTTATGCACACACACTTAGCGTATGTGTAAGGTTTTTCTTTCTCCCCAAAGGGTTTAGTCAGTTCACTGCTGCCACTGACTTACGTCTCGGATCTCTGGTCCGGCGCCTTTGTAAGCCTGCAGGTCTGTGAGAATGCTTTCGGAATCTTGGAGGACAGCACTGATCTGGTTCCATATCTCTCGCTCTCCTTCTGTGGGCTGGGCATCTAAGTGACAGAGAAATCAAGAGAAACTGAGGTCGGTGTTTCCCAATGGCTCTCAAAGTCCATAGACAGTCAGTTCTCCCAGCTAAGTGGCCCCTTTTCCTCTTCCAGCTTTGGAAGTTATTCTGCAACTCTATACACTGTTAGGTGAGGAAAATGAACACAGCTTCAGCCCATGATGTCATTCAAAGCACCCAACAACCCTTTTGTACAGATTCAGCCTAGTATGATGAAATCGTCCTAAGAGTTCATTTGCTAATTTACTTGCATAAAATGCATTTTTGCATGCCTTATGTTCTCATTGGGTAATAGGAGGGGTAAGCATTATTTTGGGGGAGCCAACTTCTTTTTAACAACCCTTTCATTGTGTTTATTCTTCCTTAAAGCTATCGCTTCCAAGGTGGTCAAAATCCATAACATAAAATGCATCACCTTAGCCATCTTCAAATGTGGAGAGCAGTGCTGCCAATAAAGATATGAATCCTCCCCAACATGCAGCTCCATAGCTCACTTGATCTTGTAAAACCCAAACACTGTATAGAGTGTGTGCTTTTTAACAGGAAAAACTACAGGCTATTTTCATCATTGAAAATGTGCAGACGAGTATAGATGAAAAGAAAAAAAGCCCATTTGATACATAGTTCTTTTACTTTATATATTTATATTATTTTATTTATATTTATATTATATGTATATCTGTATATACTAATCAACTTTAAAGTTCACTTAATTTGAGACTGGCGTGATGACTCTGCAATCAAAGGCACTTGCTGCCAAGCCTAATGACCTGAGCTTGAGGCACAGGACCCACCTAGCGGAAGAAAAGAACCAACTCCTGAAGGTTGTCCCGGGACCTCCATGTGTGTGTCATGGCACATCCTCTCCCAAAGAAGTGGATGTAATAATAATAAAGAAGAAGACGGGTCATTCACGTGCACAGCAGCGGCACATCATTCCGGAACTGTGACATACAGACAGCACCCAGCACACATAAACATCCCATTTGAGACCCAAGGAATGGGTAGAGTTTCCTGGGAATTCATCAGTGCACGGAAATACTCTTGGAAAAGAAAAACCATGAAAGTGAGAGGGGCTAGTCCAGAGGAAGAAAGAGGTCAGCAGGGGCAGGATGTGCACACACAAGTTTCTCAGCCAAGACACACCAGGAGTTCATGGTCAAAATGCCTGCTCTGTTTATCTCCGGTCTTGACTGTGTTACCTGTAGAGAAGTGTGCTGTGCTTAGGTTCACATAAACAAAGGCAGCATTCCGAGAGCCACAAGGTGCTGTCTAAGCTCTCCAGGCAGATCTTACACTCTGGCATCTCTGGAACTCTTGCAGGTTCTTAACCCCAGAAGCATTTCATGGAGACGGACAGATGAGAAACATGGGCTTTCACTGTCCTCCTCATTGCTATGAATCAGGCTAGTTTCTTTCTGTAAAATGATACCACCGCTCAGGAAGAGAGGGACAGACAACATGCCATGTGATTATGGTTCCAGGCATTTAAATCCTGAGATGAGGGATGCTGTCAGCTGACTTAACTAACAGAGCGACAAGGACCGAGTTGTATGACATCTGACACTGCCCTGACCCAACCCCAATTGTGTTTAATCTTTCCACAATACAGAGGGCAGATGCTCCAAAAGTGTG
This sequence comes from Peromyscus aztecus, assembly GCA_902168405.1. Classification (NCBI taxonomy): domain Eukaryota; kingdom Metazoa; phylum Chordata; class Mammalia; order Rodentia; family Cricetidae; genus Peromyscus; species Peromyscus aztecus. The sequence goes on from CABHPQ010192937.1 coordinate 3,135, forward strand.
ACGTGTTTTCATCACTCGTGGGACTCTGGGGTGTCACAGATGGATTCACAAGACAGGTAAAGGGAGCATTGGCTGAGTGCGTACGCAGACTGGGCAACAAGGGGAGAGTTGATGGCCAGAGAAGGCCAGAGACGCTTCTGTCCAACTCCTGAGGAGTGACATCCTCAGTGAGTTTTGGACTAGTTTAGTCACCAGGTCCTGCCAAAGACAAAGAAATTGGTAGTTTCCAAGGAACGAGATACAACGTCAACTAGAGAAGAAGCGGGTCCAAGGTTCCTGCTGAGCAGGGTTGGGAAAAGAATGTGGTTGGGAAGGAGTTGGAGAAGTCGGTGTAAAGAATGAGAGCAGAGGCGGGAGAGAGGAGGAGGTATATCCACAAGGAGGGGACAGGGTGGCCAAGGGCCAGGTGGCTGGCTGGAACACAGCTGGGCCAGGAGGGAGAAAGAGATGTCGGAAGAGAGATCAGAGGCTGACCCAGGAAATGAAGGGGGACGCCCAGCCGATTCCTCCTCTACCCCTGACTGCTTTGCTTCCCACGAACACTGGGTAAACATGGCCAGGTCTGAGGTGTCTCACAATATGAGTCCCTTCACACGCTATCCCTTCTTGTTTCCTCAAAGCAAAAAAAAAGAAGACAGCCCATCCATGAGCTGGGAAGCCCGTCACTGCAGAGAGCACTTCGGTAGAACATCCAGGCAAGGGGCTGGAAGTTTCCGAATTGCAATAGCAGCAGGGAGGAAAAGACAAGACAAACAAAACACAGCAAAGCAAAAAGCCTACAAAGCAAATAAAAATGAGGCGCTCGCTCGGGAGTTGGAGAGATGGCTCAGTGGTTAAGAGCACTGGCTGCTCTTCCTGAAGACCTGGATTCGATTCTCAGCACCCACACAGTGGCTAATTATCACCCGTAACTCTAGTTCCAAGGAATCTGAGGCCCTCCTCTTGGTTTCCTTAGGCACTATGTACATACATGGCACGCAGACATACATGTAGCTAAAACACCCATACACATGGAATTTTAAACACAACACAACAAAAAAACTACAGAAAAAAAGTGCTCTCTCAAATCCAGGAACACACTGTTCATAAGGTAGAAAATCTCCAGATGAGGTATTTAGAGAAGAGAGCATGTCCAATACGAGGGTTCACAGTTATAAAACTGTTTGTGAGAGAGGGTTGCTTTGGGAGGCAAGGAGATGGGTTGACTCCCCTGTCACGTGGTCCCATCCCAACAAGTCACTAAGGAACAGTGTCATATGAAATAGAATTAAAACGAAATGAGCTATCAGAACACAGACAAAACCCAAAAGGCATCCTGTTTTTGACCCTGGAACACAAAGAGAGAAAGCTTTCACACCACTTCGGGGGGGAAAACAGAGGAATTTCTTAAGTGTTTTCAAAATAAACATCCTACTGGGTAGCCTCCAAGTGGTCCCACAGCTGGGCACAACCAGCCCCTGTCTCCACAGCAGGTGAAGTGACGCTTTCTTATATAAACTGACATGGACGTTCTTTGGACCACAGAGAGTCTGCATGAGTGGCTTGCGGGGTGGTATCCTTTTTATGTCACAGGAGGTGGATTCGGGGTACAGGGTGAGCACTGTCTACCAGACAGAGCTGTTCTCCTAGCAGCTAGAGGATGTATACACCAGGACCGTCAGTCCCCCAGCCTCCTCCTCTGGGAAACTGTTTCCTTTGGCAGGTGTCCTGCCCATTAGGAATGTTTGTAGTGTGGTCCTGTTTAGGGGGTGGGGCGCAGAAACCGCATCCATCACTCCCGCTTCCATCCAGGCTCAGAGAGGTGTCGGCTCATTTTCTGCCGCAATTTGTTAGCCTCACGGGATACCTTGATTTCGCCCACCTTTCCTGTCACGGAATTGAAGGCAATTTCTCTCTCAGCCAACAGTTAAGGCCCCTCATGCCAGCCAACAGGCCACCATGTCGTCTGGGCCGGAAGGTGGAATAGTCACAAGGGTCTCAAATCACTGGTGGCACCAGCTTCCCAGTGCAGAGTGACAGCTGAGAGGCTCTGATCTCAGGACTGGCCAAACTTTTGACAACGTGACATGCTGTTGTCACCTAGGGAGGTGTCGAGTCACGCTTGCAGTTCTCCTGGGCTGTGGATGGACCAGGCTGCATGTGGGATGTGTCTTTTCCAGTGCCTAGCTCATTATGTAAGTGGGAAAAAAATGCTGTACAACCCCAAGTGACATTTAACATCATCCCAAATCCATACGGAATCCAATGATTCATCCCATAGTAAAAAAAAAAAATAAAAATCAGAAGTAATTATTAAGAACTTTATCCACTAGACATAGTTCTCTGACCATATTTGTTTCATATGATTACGTATTTTCAGTGCCTAGTTGGTATACAATATGGGCTCAAGGAAAATGTGCTAGACAGATAGCTGAAGGAATGGTTTATATATACTTTTCACATGTTTTAGGATTTTTTTTTTATTTTTTTTTTTTGCGACAGGGTCTCATGTGTTTCAGGCTAGTCTTGAACTCACTATATATTCCATTGATTGTCTTGAATTTCTGATCATCCTCTTTCTGCTTCCCAGGGGCTAGGGATTCAGGTGTGTGCCATACTGGAGATGGAACCCAGGGGCTGTGGGGATGCTAGGCAAGCACTTTACCCATGGAGCTACATTCTTAGCCCCATTTAGAGATGCTTGTCTTTGAGTCCTGAGGTTTTTGGATACAGAGCTTACGCACTTATATTCAGTACTCTTAGGACATCACATTTAATGAAGATAATAAGGAAACTGAATTCAGTGGGTGCTAGGAGGCAGTGGAATAAACAAAGGTTCCATCCTCCTAGACTCTGTCCTGTTTCCTTCCCACAAAGAACTTGTACACTGCTATGTGTCTGCTGCTAAGACATCCACATTCACCTGTGACCAAACGGACCCTGCCTCATCAACATGTGTGCTTAAATCTCCCACTGCTCAGGGCCTCAGTGTGGCTGACAAGCTGCTGGAACATTTGCTCTGTCTGGAAGAATGAAAAGCTGCCAGAGATCTACCACTCCAGTCCTGTAACTGTCCTTGCCTTGCTTTGTGGGACAACTCTGAGAGGAGTTGGATACTCTTCCAGCACTCTCCACATTCAGACTCAACCACTGACCAGATTTAAAAAGTTTATTGAGCTTTCAGATGTCACGAAATGATGTGTTGAAGGGGACTCTGAAGAATTAGTGGTGGAAAAGGTTACTGTGTTCAATCCCCCAGCAACCTTGAGAGCATTTGCTAAGTGAATAGCAACTCTGAACTATGCTCTTTGCTTTTCTATTTTTAACACGAAGCTTGACTTTTTATGAAATGGTACACCACACACACACACACACACACACACACACACACACACACACATTTATCACACTGATGTACACATATACACATAACAGATATACACATATACTTATACACATACACACATTCACATGTGTACAAACACATACACACATGCATATACACATTCACACAAACATACACACACTGTACACACATATGAACACATATACACACAAGCACACATTCACACCATTACTCATGACGGCAATGGGTTCTCATTTCCAGTTGTAGCCAATGAATTCCTGGGTGATGTTTCTTCTAAGACTCACATTCTGAACTTCTAATCATCTTCAATTATTTTAGTGAATGGGGAAGAATGGCTACACAGAGTGACTGCTCATCCTATCTGACAACGGAACTGTTAAAGTCCCGGTGATTTACACAGGCAATTTCAGAAACCAATACCCTTAGGAGGCCTGGGACACCTGTATCCTAGCCATTATCCAGGCGATGATTTAAGGCTCGTTTTGGACTCACTGCCGTGGAAAGTGTGAAAATGCATCATGTGTGTGCTGTGACCTTACACACCCACTTTTGTTGTCAAGAACTCACTAAATTCCATGTGTCTACAATTTTTAATAGATTAAAAATACCCTTTTATCAGTTAAGATGAAGGGTATTAATTTTGTTCGCAGGCAGGGAATATACTGACTGCCCCTCCTTGGGATGTAATTGCTAGTGATGGTGCATGTGAACTGCTAACATTTTGGGTGTCACTGGAGGCTAGGTGGAAGGTATCTCTGTGGAGGACTCTTGATATATATATATATATTTTTTTTTCAAAGCAGAATGCTTGGCATTCCTCTGTGCTAATGGGAAGAAAGTAGCTGTCTTTGTTTGTCAGAAAGACTTTCAGTGAAGCTGCCACAGGGAACAAGGGCAGGCCTCAGACTGCAAAGAGGCTGTCAAGTCAAACAGGCTTTATCTCTGTAAATCAGCCCAGGCCTCATCCTGTCTTCAAAGGCAGCAGGGACACCTCCATCTTTCCCCCACAGCCTCCTTAGGCCTGTGAGGAGCTTCTGACAAAGAAGCAAATTAACCTAAAATAATCTGAGGAGAAGACACAATTTATGAGATGCCTTTGGTCTTGAAGGCAGCCATGGCATTCCATCATGAGGATGTATAGCTATCTCTGTGCCCCGATGACTGCTGGGTAAACACTGGAGCGAGGAACAGCAGAGAGGATCTGCCCAAGCCATCAATTAAATCCACAGCCCATCTTCCCACCCACTTCCGTACTCTCCCAACCCCTCCTGTGTTCCAAATAAACTAAGAGACATAAATAATTACCTGGTGTTAAGTTTGGGGGATGAAAATGGTAATGACCTAAAGCATAGCAAGACACTGTTTACAGAAGCAGCTTGAAATTGCAAAGGTCCATTGGAAAATGTAAGCCGGGCTGACACATTTGTTTGGACAGGACATTAGTCATCACATACCTGAGCCCATGGAACAATCACCCCAGGGATTGAACAGGGTTGGGTGGGTGAAGGGTTGTCTATTTCATCTGCTTCACTGGGATTCCTAGGTGGACATGGTACTCTAAGGGTGGAGTTTTGAAAGCAAATCCTATGCCACCTTAACTAACACTCATTGAATACCGCCCTCAGGGCACACTAGCTCACCTCTCTAAACTCCAGATTAGATCTCAGGCCAAGAAAGGGAAGTTAATAATAACCCTGTCTGTTTCCTACCTGAAGGGATGTAGGGAGAATTTAGACAAGGTTAAAGGTCTTAGAAAGTTGGCATGCTAGAATATTATGGAATGTAAAAAATCTCTCTGCATTTGTGTGTATTTATGTATACGTGTGTGTGCGTGTGCACACGCATAAGTATAGGCACATATGTACAGAGGCCAGAGGTCAACCTCAGGTATCAGTTCTCACTTTCCACCTTGCTGGAGAGAGGGTCTCTTGTTCTTTACCACTGTGTACACAGGCTGGCCAGCTGTGAGCTGCCAAGGACCCCTGTGCCTCCAAAGTTAAGAGCCCTGAATGTGGACATGCATCACCACATCCAGTTTTACATAAGTTTAGAGGATCCGAACTCAGGTCCTCACAATAGCATGACAAACATTTTAACCACCGAGTTGTTTCTCCAGGCCCTGTGAGAGCATATTTGTCACTGAGTATTTGTGTTGGATCCATAAACTGCTTTGCAGGTCTGTCTGTTCTGTTCTGATTTTTATTATTCTCCTTGGTCGAGTGAGCATACTAGAAAAAGACATTTGATCATCTAATGAAAGGAATGTATTTCCCCTCTGCTAGATCCTCCAGCTTCCTCTGAGCAGACGCAAGACTGACAGAGGACGGGTGCAAGCGGAGAGACCTGAGTCACAAAGGCATCCCAGATGACAGGCTAACCCGCTACAAACCTTTGTTCCCAGGAAGAGGAAACTGAAGCCTTTCATAAGTACAGCGATGGGATGATGTTTTAGAATTTCCTTAATTACAACTCCCTATATGCCACTATCATCCCTGGATTAATTTATGAGACATAGATTTGCCTCATAAGAACATGATTTTTTAAAGATTTATCTTTAATTTTTAATTGTGTGTGTGTGTGCGCGCGCGTGTGCGTGCGTGTGTGTGTGTGTGTGTGTGTGTGTGTGTGTGTGTGTGTGTGTATATGTACATGCTTGAAGGAGCCCTTGGAGGTCAGAGGCACTGGTTTCCTCTAGAGAGGAATTACAGGAGGTTGTGAACCACCCAGTGTGGGTGCAGGCAATTGAATATGGATCTTCTGCGTGAGGAGTATGGAGGACTCCCAGGGAACAGTATGTGCTCTTCACTGTCAAACCACCTCTCCAGCTCCTCCACTGTTTTAGCCACTACCTACTAAGGAATATTTCTTTAGCCTAATTTAGGATCCATTCTTCTGACTAGTACAGTATTTGATCTCTGTTCGGGATGTACCTAATTCCTGTACTATTTATTATCTCTGCCCTGCTCAGATCTTATTTTTCCTAATGAAATTAAAAAAAAAAAAGCCTTTAAGAAGAGATCAAGTCCTTTAAATATTCTCATTTTAACGTGTGATGTGTTATCTTTCCAGGTCTCTTTGCCCCTGCAAGAATGCACCATCATACCTGCTTCGTCCTTAAATACAGGAGGATTCTTTGCATATGGCCACTCAATCAGTGTCCTCCAAAACCAATGAAATTAAACCCCATGCTCAACAAGATGACAGACACAGAACGCAACAACAACCGAAGCACATGACTTTCTATAGATCTTCATCCCAAGAAAGTGCACACCAGTGACGCGGTAAACGTACCCGAGCAGAAGAAAATGGCATTGTTCAATGGCTGATAGTGCATCAAATAATAATGCCTGAGCCAACAATGCATCTTAGACGGCCTCCCCAACCAGACTACAAGATCTTCAGTCATTTACACCATCGGGTGGCTGGTGCTCAGAACACCCTTCAAGATCGCTTGAAAAACTGGATCATAGTAACTATAAGGCAGTCATTCTCCTTCCATGGCTCTCAACCTGTGGGTCACAACTCCTCTGGGGGCGGTATGACCCTTTCACAGGGGCTGCTTAGGACCATCGGAAATATCAGATGTTTACATTCTGATTCATAACAATAGCAAATTTACAGTTATGAAGTGGCAAGGGAAATAATTTTGTGGTTGGGGAACTGTATTAAAGGGTCACAGCACGAGGAAGGTTGAGAACCACTGAATTAAAAGGTACAGAGAATGAAAAAGTAGCATAAATACAATTATAATGGTGTTCAGATTTAATAAAGACAGGCAATATACAAAAAATATAGATGAACCTTGAAGATGTTACAATAGCTGAAATAAACTAGTTGCAGAAAGAGGCACACTGTGTGATCTCACTTATGCAATGCACATAAAAATGTCAATTAATAGGTGTAGAGTGTGGAGTAGTGTCAGGGGCTCTGGGGTGGGCAACATAGTCGCTAATTACCAGAGATGAAGCTTCTTTTATGCAAAATGAGTAAGTTCTAGATGCAGGGCGCAATGATCTGGCTAGTTAACAACAGTGATTTGTACATTTAAAAATCTGATAAGATGACAGAACTCATGGTAGAACAGAAAACATCAAAAAATTAAAAGCGATTAACTCTATGTGTAAACCAGTTTCAATCTTGATTAGTCAAAAACCTGTTAATTTTCATTTTAAGGGAATTGGGGGAAACCATATATTCAAGGACATAAAAGAATTAATGCTAATTTTGTTGTGTGTAAATCCATAGCTCTGTGACAAAATTCCATACCATTGTGGAAACAAATAAAAATTACAAGGAATATTTTTCTAACAAAGAGAGCATGGCACATAATATACAAGCCAAGTCTTTGTTATTTTTATTGCAGAAGCCAAGGCTGTATATAGAGTCTAATATAATCGGAAAAGTAAGACAACTGTCCTAGACAATGGGTGGGGGGGGGGCAACAGGTGCGTTCAGGTTTGGCAGAGGAGAAGTAAGAAAAGGAAGGTTCTACAAATGTAGGGAAGAAGAAAACAATGGAAAAGTCCACATGTTTACACGTTCACAAATGATCCCATTTTACTTTTCAGCCATTATGCATAATGTCCCATGTAGTACTCAAATACAAGTTTTATGTGTATGTTTTCATTTTATTGGGCATATACAGGAAGAGCCTGATTATATGGTAACTTGAACCTCAACCTTGAGCACTTCAGACTGTCTCTCAAAGCAGATGCAATTCCCAACTTGCCTGAGCATTCAGATATCTTTGTAGTTTCAACAGCACGTTTATCATCTTCAATTCGATGACAGCTGCCCTGGTGGGCATTCTCTCATGGTAATTCTACCTTGCATTTCTCTCCTGGTTGATGACACTGAATATTCCTTTCCCACGGATACTTGACTTTTGGTGGAGAAATGTCTGCTCAGATCTCACAGCCATCTTTGATAGGGCAAACTGTTTACCAGTAGACAAAAACTCCCTCCCAAGTGAGGTGCTTTTGAATACTTCAAGATATTTATTTGTTGTATGTGTGCATGTGTGTGTGTGTGCATGTGCATGTGCATGCCTGTGTGAGTGTGTGTGAAAGAGAAAAAAACAGAGAGAGAGGACGCTACTTTGTAACTTCAGCTGTCAATAAGTTTACTATAAAGTCTTGATTTGCCTCCTTCTTCTAGTTTCTGAGTTCTGAGATCACAGTCATGTGACCACCACTAAGCACTTGAACTTCTTCTGTCTTGGAGACAGTAGAAACCCACAAGGTTGCTTGCTATGGCTTGCCTGGTACTGAACACAATGACGGGTCACTGGTGCATCAGTTAAAGATCGTTACTAAAGCGGCTGAGCACCGGAAGTAACCAGAAAGGTAGGGGTACCCAGATCCTTACAGACTAGACCACCGAGTCAGATTTTGGGGGTGAGGCTTAGCTCCCTTTATAAAAGAGAGTTCATCAGATGTTTCTGATCACTCCAGTCTAGGAATCAAAGCAGCTCCTTGTGTGGAAGGCTGCTGCCTGCTGCCCACCTTAGAGGCCATCATGGAGGCTCGGATGAGCAACCTGCCACAGGGTTTCAGCCATACTTGCACAGTGTCCTTCAAGTCATCACTCACTGAAATGACATTCATTAATCTTCCCCACCACACCCCTGCTTCCTGGCCTTCAAAGAGGAAAGTGAGGCCTAGTGAGGAGACAGGAGAGACAAAGAAAAAAAGAGTAAAGGGATAAAAGATGCAATGAAAAAAAAAAAGACGTTAAGGGTCTGTGGGAAAATAGGAGCATAAATTGTAGAACTCACTGAAAAGGTCAACAGGAATTTAAATCAGATCTTTGCCACTGAGGAACCCAAGGACAGATGTATCTAATTTTGTATTATGTTTTGACCCAGCTTAATTATATCTATTTGACCCAGTTCAATTATATCCCATCACTGACTTCAAAAAGAATATTCAACACTGAAAGAAGACGTGCTAAATTCATTTAAGCTGTTACTACGCTGCTCAGCCTTCCTTCCTCTCTCCATCCCTCACTCCTTAACTCTTTACCACCCAGCCTCTGGATAGAAAGAAAGATTCTTTCCCAGGGTGACCGGTGACACTTGAATGCTCAACAATCATTCCCCATTTCCTTGTTCTCTTCCTTGACTACTGTGTGGTATCTGGACTCCTTATGTTCTCCTCACTGCCTAGATTTGGCTTGCCTGGTTCTTCCTTTACAAGATCTTCATCTACCCCCAATGCTCATATGGTACCCAAACCCCTGGCTCAACATAAGGCTAGGTGCTTGGTCACAATACTCAGTAGGGCTCAGCCTCTGCCCCCAGGAATCTCAACATAGTAGGGTATCCTTCTGTCTTGGAGACTATTACTCAAAACTCACAAGGTTGCTTGCTATGGCTTGCCTGGTACTGAACACAATGGCGGGTCACTGGACGCATCAGTTAAAGATCGCTACCAAAGCGGCTGTGGCATCTCTCCAGGACCCCTTACCCACTGAAGCCCTTTCCAGTGGAGTGCCTGAAGTTCTCATCTGTTCGGTTCCCATTTACCCAAGGAATTTGAGCTCTTCTGTCTGGATGTGAGCTCCAAGGATGAGCCTCCAGCCTTAAGCTTGGCAAGTGTACTTAGCATCATCTAACCAAACCAGCCTTCCATTCAAGCCCCCCCGCCCCGTTTTCCCAATAGACTTTTAGTACTCTGTCTACATTGGACTTCTTGTTGTTCTTCAAACATGTCCTTTCTATTCTAATCTCTATGCCTTTAATCACACTATTTCCATCTGTTGGAAAACTTCGCACCCCATCTGGGCTGGCAGAAAAACTAGTCAATCTTTACAGCCCATTAAAACACCACCTGTTGCAATATGTGTTGTCTTAGTCTTTCTGTGGCCCTCCCTTTCCAGAACCTTGATGCGAGCTCTGTTCCCTTCTGTCCTCTGGTGGCACGGTATGCCTTTCTCAAGTCCCCTACTTTGTCTTCAAGTAAACGTCTATCTGGCTCTCCACTTCAGTCTGCGACTTTTCCATTAGGCCATTCTCATGTAGCTCCAAATCCTGCTGGTGTGTGGAAGTCATATCATGCTCAACATACCCTTCCTTGATTAAACTGCAACCCACAGATTCAAGGGAAAATCATCCTAAAGTCCACCTTTTCCACCTCTCTTACCATTGGTCTTTCTTGAAAACCTCCTTCAGAAATACTATTTTTAAGACGTGGGTGGTGGTGGCGCACGCCTTTAATCTCTCTCAGCACTCTGGGAGGCAGAGGCAAGAAGATCTCAGAGTTCGAGGCCAGCCTGGTCTACAGAGCAAGTTCTAGGACAGTCAGTCCTACACAGAGAAAGCATATCTGTTGAGGGGTGTGGGGGGGGGGAGAGATTTTTAGGAAAAAAAAGAATGTTTTTGTTGTTGTTTTGTTTGTTCTCATGACATATGTTTAGTTTGGAGAGGAATAAAACAGGTTTTTCCTAGTCAGGAATAGAATGATGGCAGGGTACTTCAAAGAAGCTGCTACCTGCTGTGATGCACATTTGGAGACAACAAGGTAGAAGATGACAGAGGGATCCACGTCCCCATCTTACTTCCCTGTGTGACCTCAGCTCAGTTAGTTCCCTCCTAGAGTAAAACTAACCTTCTGGAGAATATGAAAGGGGTTTCTTTTTATTTCCTCTTTGGAAAAAGAAGCAGAATTTTATACATTTTTCTAAATTTGTATTTCCTTTATAGTTATAGTTTATATAGACTTATATAGTATATAGATTATAGTTTATATAGACTTATATAGTATATAGATTATAGTTACAATCCTAATAGGAAGCCATCAGATGTGGAAATCTGGTGCTCACTTCCTTGTCTTGGAGAAATTATAATATCTGTAAAGGGTGCTTTTGTACCCTGGCCTTCAAACTTCAATCTCTCTCATCTTACCATTTCACCACCAGGACCTTTCACTGAATAGTGAAACAACATCGAAGCACACGACTGAGCCGATCAGAGTGCAATGACCATAGAGAGGAGGAACCGAGCCCTCTCTGGGCCACCTTGCCTGCTACTATGCAGGAAGGAGGGGCTTTCCAAGGCAAACCTCAGAGCCCCAGGGAGGACCAGTAGGAAACCATCGTTTTAAATCCTTTCAAGCTTTATTTGTACTGTTTCCAGATTCTGAAGATTAACCCTGACAAAGGACTCAACATTCACGGCAGGGGCAGCGTGGAAAGCCAAGAAATCATGACAATTAGATCAGCAGTGGGGGCCACCGAATTCTGGCAGGTAGGTGGGCGTCAGAGCAGACTCCTGTGGCACTTAGGGCTTCCCAGTGAGTGGACATTGGATCACTCTGGGTTCATAGGTGTTTGGAAACTGTGAATGAATGGAGACTTTAACAATATTCTTAACTACTGTATACATTGATTGTAATCATGCAAAATGTGTGCTATAAAAATGGAAGGGAGCCAGGCGGTGGTGGCACACGCCTTTAATCCCAGCACTGGGGAGGCAGACCCAGGCGGATCTCTGTGAGTTCGAGGCCAACCTGGTCTACAGAGTGAGTTCCAAAAAAGGTGCCAAAACTACATGGAGAAACCCTCTCCCAAAAAGCCAAAAAAAAAAAAAAAAAAAAAAAAGGAACTTATGATTAAAGTTAAAGTAACAAAGTGGGAGTGGTTAGGATTACAGACAACTTATTTTAGGCTATTGACAGATGTTACTTTAACAATAATATATGCACACAAGTGTACAGACAGACAGACAGACGGATTTTAGAAGAATCACAGGTAAATTCATCTTGAGCTCCTAGCTGAAATCCTTTTCAAACCAAATGGAAATGAAATCATAACCAAGCCAAGCCAAGCCAAACCATAACAGCACGGAGGAACTGGGTTAGGTCTGAAGTGAATGATCTTTCAGGGAGTGTAATGAAGAGTTTCGTTACCAGAATTCATGAGTTCTGGAGCCACTTGCCTTTTCGAGCAGCTGTTTTCAGTCTATCAGAGACACCATAAAACATTGAACAAATTTAACAAAATTCAGCCTATACGTGAAGACATTCTGACCATTTTCTTCCATATAGATAAATACTTAACAAATTAAAGTTTCAAGTGAGTTAAAGAGGGCAGTGGATGTGGATACAAAAGAGCTATCCAGCTGTGTTCCAGCTACTGTTGTAGTTTAAAACGAAAGGGGAGCAGGGAGACGGCTCAGAGGGTAAAAAGCAATAGCCACACAAGCCTGATGACCTGGAATTTAAAAAACTGGATAGGGTAGCCAGCATCTGTAAACCCAGCACTCCTAAAATGAGATAGGAGGCAGAGACAAAATCCAGAAGCTTCCTGGCTGGTGAGCCTGGAGTATGCAGGGTAGAGCCTGGAATGTGCAGGGGAGAGCATAGAGTATGCAGGGTAGAGCCTGGAGTATGCAGGGTAGAGCCTGCAGTATGCAAGGTAGAGTCTGAATGTGTGGCTTGGAGAGCAGCAGCAGAAACTTTAGACCCAAGCGGCTACAGCAGAAGTCCCTGGCAGCCAGAGCCCAGCAGAGAGCATCTAACACCCTGCAGAGAGGCTGCTGCCCTGGGGCAGACAAGTGGCAGCTGGATGAGCACATGAGACATGCCCTTGTGTGGAACAGCAAATCGAGAACTTCTGAGGTGAGGCAGAGCTATGCTCCAGGCTGAATGGCAGAGACGCAGGAACCTAGGCCAGCCTGAGCTCCCAGCAGCAGGATAAGGCTGAGCCATGGAGTTGCCCTGGGATGGCATTTAGCTGTGTTGACCCAGCAGAGCAGGTAAAGGAGCCGGGGGTGCAGCGGCCATGACAGTCCAAGGCTGGGTTTACTCCCAGACCCAGTGTTACTGAATGAGAGCTGTAGCTCATAGCAATGAGTCCTGGGTGGACATGCCAGTGACAGGAGGCACAGATATTCCAGGACTGTGGAAGCTGAGTGGAGCCAGCGCAAAAGCTGCACAGTTTGTTTGCTGTTGGTTCATGCTGGCTGTACGAAGAGGTCTTCTTCAGCCAGTTGACAGCTTTTGCCCTACAGCAAATGGCCTAGGGGAAGGCTAACTGAAAATGCTTCTGTAGCTCAGAGTAGGGCTTCAGAGATGCTGGTTTGAACTGGGCTGAATGCAAGGGGAACTGCAAAAAGTTTTGGTAATGGGACTCCTCATATTTTGGAGCTGTTTACTTATGACTTGGACAGCTATATGAAGACTTCAGGGTGGTTGACTAGCCAGCATGACCTTGGGCTGTCTGTGGAATATGAAGACTGGTATCAGAACTGACTTTTTGAACTATTTAGACTACAGAAAGGGAGCAAGGTTGAATTCACTTGCACATATAGACTTTATTATGTTTTATTAATTGTGGTGACTCGTGAACTATTTTGAGTAGAAATGAAACTTTTGTGTAAAAATGGAACTGCTTGTGTAGACATAGAGAAGTTTGTTTTTTTCTACCCAGGCTCAAGATGCAGCTAAAAAAAATATTTAAAAAAGGGGGGGGGTAATATTCTTCAGTCTCTTTAGTTTACAAAAGAATATTTTCTTGTCCCTTGCCAAGAAAATATAAAAGAAATGGACAGTTTTCTTGATAGGTACCACATACCAAAATTAAATCAAGATCAGATAAACAATTTAAATAGACCTGTTACCCTTAAGGAAATAGAAACAGTCATTAATACCAACACTCTTCAAATTGTTCCACATAATAGAAACAGAAGGAACACTGCCAAATTCTTTTTATGAGGCTACAGTTATCTTGATACCCAAACCACACAAAATGTAACAAAGAAAGAATTACATGCACACCACTCTCCCTCATGAACATCGATGCAAAAATATTCAATAAAATATTGGCAAACCAAATCCAAGAACACATTAAAAACAACAAAACAAAAAAACAAACAAACAAAATAAAAACACCACCCATCATGAGCAAGTAGGCTTCATCCCACAGATGCAGGGATGGTTCAACATATGAAAATCTGTCAATGTAATCTACCATATGAACAAACTGAAAAAAAATACACATGATCATCTTGTTAGATGCTGAAAAAGTCTTTGACAAAATCCAACACTCCTTTATGATAAAGGTCTTAGAGATATCAAGAAACATACCTAAACATAATAAAAAGCAATATACACCAAGCCGACAGCCAACATCAAATAAAATGGAGAGAAACTCAAGGCAATTCCACTAAAATCAGGAACAAGACAAGGCTGTCCACTCCACATAGTACTTGAAGTTCTTGCTAGAGCAATAAGACAACAAAAGGAGATCAAGGGGATACAAATTGGGAAGGAAGAAGTCAAACTTTTGCTATTTGTAGACCCAAAATTCTACCAGGGAACTCCTACAGCTGATAAACATCTTCAGTAATGTGGCAGGATTCAAGATTAACTCAAAAAAAAAAAATCAGTAGCCCTCCTATATAGAAATGATAAGCAAGCTGAGAAAGAAATCAGAGAAACAAAACCCTTTATAATAGCCATAAATAATATGAAATATCTTGGAATAACTCTAACCAAACAAGTGAAAGACTTGTATGACAAGAACTTTAAGTCTTAAAAGAAAGAAATTGAAGAAAATATCATAAAGTGGAAAGATCTACCATGCTCATGGATAGGTAGGATTAACATAGTAAAAATGGAAATCTTACCAAAAGCAGTCTACAGATTCAATGCAATCACCATCAAAATCCCAACACAATCTTCACAGACATTGACAGAACAATACTCAACCTCATAAGAAAAACAGAAAAGTCAGAATAGCTAAAACAATCCTATACGATAAAGGAACTTCCGGAGATATCACCATCCCTGACTTCGAGCTCTACTATAGAGCTATAGTAATAAAAACAGCTTGGTATTGGCATAAAAAATAGACACATGAATCAATGGACTTGAGTCAAAGACCCTGACATAAATCCACACATATATGAACACCTGATTTTTCACAAAGAAGCCAGAATTACACAATGGGGAAAAAAAGCATTTTCAATAAATGGTGCTGGCATAACTGGATGTCAACATCTAGAAGAATGCAAATAGATCCATATCTATCACCCTGCATAAAACTCATGTCCATGTGGATCAAAGACCTCAACATCAATCCAGTTATACTGAATCTGATAGAAGAGAAAGTGGGAAGTAGCCTTGGAATGCATTGGCACAGGATACTACTTCCTGAATGTAACAACAGTAGCATAGACATTGATACAATAATTAATAAATGGGACCTCTTGAAACTGAAAAGCTTCTGTAAGGCAAAGGACAAGGTCAATAAGACAAAATGGCAACTTACAGAATGGGAAAAGGTGTTCACCAACCCCACTTCTGACAGAGGGCTGATTTCTAAAATATATAAAGAACTCAAACTAGGCATCAAAATACCAAAGAATCCAATTAAAAAAAATGGGGTACAGATCTAAATAGAGAATTCTCAACAGAAGAATCTCAAATGGCTGAAAGACATTTAAGGAATTGCTCAACATCCTTAGTCATTAGAGAAATGCAAATCAAAATGACTCTGAGATACCATTTACAACCTGTCATAATGGCTAACATGAAAAACACCGACGACAGCTTATGTTGGAGAGAATGTGGAGCAAGGGGAACAATCCTCCACTGCTGGTGGGAGTGCAAACTTGTATAGTCACTTTGGAAATGAATATGGTGGTTTCTCAGAAAAATGGGAATCAATCTACCTCAAGACCCAGGTTTACCCAAAGGATGCTCAATCACAGCACAAGGACACTTGCTCAACTATGTTCAAAGCAGCATTATTCATAATAGCTAGAACCTGGAAACAACCTAGATCCTCCTCAACCAAAGAATAGATAAGGAAAATGTGGTACATTTATACAATGGAGTATTACTCAGCTGTAAAAAACGACCTCATGAAATTTGTAGGAAAATGGATGGAACTAGAAAAAACCATTCTGAGTGAGGTAACCCAGACCCAGAAAGACAAACATAATATGTACTCACTCAAAAATGGATATTAGGAGTAAAGTATAGGATAACAAACCTACAGTCCATAGCCACAGAGCGGCTAGATAACAAGGAGGGACCAAAGAGGGATGCATGGATTTCCGTGGGAAGGGGAACTGGAAGAGATCTCCTGGGTAAACTGGGGGCAGGGAGAGATGGAGGGGATGGGAACTTGAGGGAGTGGGTTGGGCAGGCTGGGTGAGTGGGGTTGGAGGCAGGATATGGAAGGGGAGAGTAAGGAAAGAGACGTCTTGATGGGGGGGCATTTGGGGGTTAGGAAGAAACCTGGTGCCAGGGAAACCCCCAGGAATTCACAAGGATGACCCCAGCTAAGACTCTTGGCAATAGTGGGAAGGGTGCCTGAACTGGCCATCTACTATAATCAGATTGGTGACTACCCTAATTGTCATCAGAGATACTCTATCCAGTAACTAACGGAAGCAGGTGCAGAGATCTACAGCCAAGTACTAGGCTGAGTTCTGGGAGTCTTGCTAAAGAAAGGAAGGAGGGATTGTACGAGCCAGGGGATCATGACAAGGAACCCACAGAGACAACTGACCTGAGCTTGTGGGAGCTCATGGACTCGGCACCAACAGTAAGAGATCTAACTGCATGGGACCGACCTAGGCCCTCTTCATGTATATGACAGTTGTGTAGCCTGATCTCTTTGTAAGGCTCCTAGCAGTGATATCAGGACCTGTCCCTGGTGCTTAGTTGGCTTTTGGGAACCTGTTCCTCATGCTGGATTACCTTGCCCAGTCTTGACACACGGGGAGGAGCTTGGTCCTGCCTCAATTTGATGTGCCATGCTTTGTTCAAGCCCATGGAAGACCTGCCCCTTTCTGAATAGAGACAGAGGAGGAGTGGAAGGGGAGGGGGGTAGGTGGGTAATGAGGGGGGTAGGCAGTAGGTGAGGAGGGAAGGGAAACTGCTGTAGGTATGTAAAATAAATGAAAAAAATGTTATTTACATAAAATAAAAAAATCTTAGGGAAGATTTATGGTAAAGTTTTATGTATATAATACCAAAGCTAATCCTTATATCAAAGAATACCATGGACCAATTAAATTAAACCTTTCTAAAAATCATAAAGACAGGGTGGAGGAAAACAGCTTAGAAACAATGTCAGAAAGAAGCGCATGATGCCATTTGGATTTGGTTTGAGTCTCATACAAAATCTCTATAACTTCCCTACGAACAAGCCCACCAAGAAAGAGCAAAGTTTCCATTGTTGTGTTATAGTGCTCAGAACTTACTTTCAAAATCCAGGAAAAAGTGTGGATAATTCTCAATTTCCCGGGTCAGGACTTTGAGCAAGTTTCCCATGCCAGCAAACCTAGAAAAGACAACACAAAAGCAAAAACCATCAGGGATATGAAAAGCTGACTCCTGTGCATACAGCTCCACCTTCACATCCTGAGGACCAAACAGCTCCATCACCTGGAGATGAACACTCAGAACTATCACCTCACAGTTCATCCCTGAGCTGCTGGGAGCTAAGGAACCCTGAGGTGAGACTCTCCAAACCACGGCAGTGATGGGTGGGTGTGTCACAGGCCTCTGAAGAACACGCTTGCACCCTGCATCTTATTCACATAATAATAATAATAAAATAACAACAACAATAATAATAACAAATGAGCACCCTCTCAAAACTTAAACATCTTTGAAGCAGAATTTTGACTTTCTATGAAATGTTTCCCTCTCCCTTTTACAAGGCCCTGTAACCACACAGCTGACACCTCTGCCTTGCTTTGTTTCCTGCTGAAGTAGGACAACTCAAATCACTGAAGAATTACGACAGACAGAGTGTCATTAAGATATCCGCCATGAATAGCCGGGATTTCTCCTTCATCTTCTCTCTTGTATTTTTAATTTTTAAAATTTTTTCTTCCCTCCCTCCCTTTCTCTTCCTCCTCCCTCCCACCATCTCTCTCAGACTTGCTGGGTAGCGTAGAGTTCCAGGGTCTTGCTGTGTAGTCCATACTGGCCTTGAACTCACGATCCTACCACCTTAGTCTCCCAAGTGCTGAGGCTCCAGGTGTATGCCCGCACACCCAGCATAAACTTCCTAAAGTTTGTGAGAGAAAGTTCAAGAAACAGATTTCAGGTCCCAGGGACTCTCTTGACACTCATAAGAGGCAAGATTTCTCAAACTGTAACTCCTAGTCTAGTTACAGGATCTCATCAGTTGATGTTTCCATGATAAAGCACTACTACATAAAATAGGAAAATGTAAAGCTTTGGGCTGGCGAGAGGGCTGGGGCAGGTAACGGTACTTGCTGCTAAGCAAGACAACCTGAGTTCAACTCCCGGATCCTACACAATGGAAGGCGGGAACCCACTCCAACTCCATCTGCTACTGTGCCGTCTGACTTCTACATATGAGTGTGTGTGTGTGTGTGTGTGTGTGTGTGTGTGTACACATGAGTGCACACACACACACACACACAACAGTAAATGTAATTTTAAAAGAAATGAAAGGCATAACATCACAAAAGCCATTCTCAATGAAACAGCAGCCTCAGGGGCTGGACAGTCGGCTCACATTGAGAGCCCTTATTGCTCTTGCAGAGGAAATGTTTTGACCCCGCCATCTACATGGTGACTCGCTGTCTGTACACTATCTGTAACCCCAGTTGCAGCAATCTGATGCCCTCTTCAGACCTCCATGGGCACCAGGCAGGGATATGGTATCCATCCATACATACACACTGGCAAAACACTCCTACATATAAAATAATAATATAAATAAAGCTAAAAAAAGTTTTCAAAAGAAACAGTAGCCTGAGACATGTACAAATGCAGATAAGATCAGCAGAGAAATACAAATCTGTTACACAGCTACAGTCCTCAACCTAACATCAAAAGAATGGGTACAAGTTACTTATGAAAGAAACAGCAAACTTTCCACAGATCTCAGAGAGAGAGAGAGATATTAACTGTCCTCTGGGGAGGCCACTCACCCACGCATCCTATTCATTCAACATATCTATGGGGCGGAAAGCAGGTTAGGGCCCACGTTCTTTGGAAGGACTTCATCTACCTCTGTTTTATAGATGATGATGGTACTTAGCACCATCATCACTACCGTCACGATGACCCTAACCGCCTTCAGATACATTTAGGGTTTTCTGCTGGACGATGGGTTTGGTAGGCTGCATGGAGCTCTCAGAGGAGAAGACCAATGGAGGAATACACTGCATTTCTCTCTTCTGAGATGAAACACCTTCCCTATCCTTTCTGACACTCTGCTTTCATCCCCTGCCTTCATACCATTTCCTGTGAAAACATATCTGAGCAAGCCTCACATATCACAACCTCTGCCAGATGTAAAGCTCAGAATGGGTATAGACTACCCTGTATTAGACAGTATTCTCAAGCCCTCTTAGGCCTTATTTCATTTCATTTCTTTATTTATTTCTTTATTTATTTATTTATTTATATATTTATAAAGTACTTTAATAATAGCCATGAGTCTTACTGGAATGTAACATAAAGGTTAAAAATAAAAACATTCTTGCATTCTTGAAAATGAACTGTGAACTCTTGTAAGTATTCTTTCAAGCAAGATTTGTCAATCTCTGCTGAGTTCATTTTCAACTGTGTCAAAGTCTTACATCAGTGGTTAAAACCAAAATAAAACCATTAATATACACTATGACTCTGCCATCTTTTTTTCTTTTTAATGATTTATTTTTATTTTTCATTTATTTACTTTTTTATTTAAATTTTTTTAATTCATTTCACATACCAACCACAGATCCCCCTCTCATCCCTCCTCTTGCTCCTCCCACCCCTGCCTAACTGCCCCCACACCCCTCATCTCCTCCTCCAAAAGGGTAAGTCCTCCCATGGCGGGGACAGGTAAGCCTGGTACATTCAGTTGAGGCAGGGCCCAGCCTCTCTCTCCTGCCTCAAGGGTGAGCAAGGTGACCAACCATAGGTAATGGAATCCAGAAAGCCAGATCATACACCAGGGATAGATTCTGATCACATTGCCAGGGGCCCCTCAAACAGACCCAACTACACAACTGTCTCCTGTATGCAGAGGGTCTAGTCCAGTCCCATGCAGGTTCCACAGCTGTTGGTCTAAAGTTTGTGAGTACCTATGAGCTTGGTTCAGCTGTCTCTGTAGATTTCCCCATCACGACAGCCCTTGCTCAAATAATCCCCCTGACTGGGCTCCCGGAGCTCAGCCTGGTACTTGGTTGTGGATCTCTGCATCTGCTTCCATCAGTTACTGGATGAAGGCTCTAGGATGACAGTTGGGGTAGTCATCAATCTGATTACCAGGGTCGGCAGGTTCTGGCACCCTCACCATTAGAACTCATTTTAATGAGCAATTCCAGTTCTGAGCTGGAAGCACTTCTTAGAGGAAGATGATTCATTTAATAGTAGGCTGGCATTCGTGCCTAACAACTTAATGGAAGTTAAATATTCTTAACTTCCCTATTTTGCTGCTAAGAGTGTGTATCAGATTCACTTCCTTCTAAACTTGTTTTATAAATGACTGTCTTGCCAGAGTCCCTACATGGCAAATATGCCAAGGCTTTGAAATTTGTAAAAGCCCCAAACAAAGGAATGTAAAGATATCTCCAAATGTAACCTGTAGAACTTTAACTCTTCATAAGGTTATTTGAGATGGTTGGCCAACTACATTAAATATTTTGGAACACGATTCTAATATCAGCCATGCTCAGTTACCTGGAACATTTGGGATTCTAGATGTGTGGGCTTTTAACCCAGGTACATCTGGAACAATGACTCAGGGACATGGTGCACTATTAGGGATTAATTCTGTTCCTATGGAACCTTGGAAGCATGTCTTTCAAACCCAATGCAAATTCCCTAAATTCCTATAGACATATTTCACCTCATTGTTTTCATGGGAAAAAGGTGTAACACTTGCTACTTTTTTCCAAGGTCAATAATGCAGAAGATTTTATTCTCATTTAGGTAAGTCTACCAAGTGAATGAGCACATCACAAAGATGGTCATCAAAAAGAGTCATCTATCCATCTGTCTGTCTGTCTATCTATCTATCCATCTATCTATCTATCACCCATTTATCTGTCTATCTATCTATCTATCATCCATTTATCTATCTATCCATCTATTTATCATCCATTTATCTATCTATCATCTATCTATCTATCTATCTATCTATCTATCTATCTATCCATCTATCTATTATGCACATATTCAGAATCAAACCCAGGTCTGTCTGTCTATCTATCTATCTATCTATCTATCTATCTATCTATCTATCTATCTATTATGCACATATTCAGAATCAAACCCAGGGCCATGACTATGCTCTCTCTGAGCTACATCCCCAGCCCACTCCGGTACTTTTCAAAATGAACTCTGAACTCCACTTAGAAAGGCCCCTCACCTAAATCCTTTGTGGCAGGGACTCTCCAACCTTTGCAAACAGCTCCTACAGGAGCACACTGCTCTGCACCACAGTACTAAGGGGACAGCTTAATTAAGATAGATTAATACTTGAGATTAGACATACAATAAAAGAATAACATTTCACCCTCTACTGGAGGATGTAGATACTGACGTAATTAAGTTGCAGCAAAGACAAAAGGCTGGTTGCAAGCAGGACACAAAGTGGAGGCCACTGGGCCAGCAGCTAAGGACGACATTTTGCATCTGAGTGTTTGCAGAATCAAAGAGCAAGAGGTAAAAATAGTCCCTTTCAGGATTCAGGATTCAGAAAAAAAAAAAATGAAGATCACAGTGGGTAAATATAGACATCATGGTTAAGAGCAAGTGAAGACAAGAAAACTCCCCTCTGGCTCAGGGTAGCTGCTTCAAAGAGGATATCTGAGGATATACTGAGTCACAGTTCCCATGGCAGAGCCAACATATGGGGGGCAGAGCTGCCTGCTGTGGTAGTCCAGGGGTGTACTCTCCAGGGCTGGGAAATCTGGCTTGCACATTCTATCCAGTGACTTCAGGGCTGTGCCCCCCCCCCCCCCCCCCACCCCCCCCCACCCCGCCTCCTTCTATGACTCGCTCCTGTTTCAAGGATTTTCAGCTGCTCGGCATTCCTCCCCAGCGGCAGGAGTTTATGTCGCAGAGACTACAGTCACACAGAAGGTGCTTGGAGCCCCCAAGGAGCCGTCTTCCTTAAAATAATGTCACCTGGGAACAAGGTGGCAGCAACTTGTTCTTGCCCGTTGGCTTTATAGAAAACATGCCACTCATGCCACTGTTCACAAATCCCCTTCAAGAACTGATCAAGCCTATGGTGAGCATCCTCGTACACAGGACAGGTGCAGGCGGGGAATGCCATGAGGGAAGCCATGACCCCAGTGGTCAGTGATACACAGCCTACTTGTAGCCTAGCATCCGGTTAGGAGTTTAATCTAGCTGAAAGTACATAAACATACCCTGGCATATGGTAAGCATTCAAAGATGTTCATTGATCATCCATCAATATGTGGAAATAATAGTATGTACCTGGTACTTACGAAGGAGCATCAACACTTTATGGAGCACCTACTGTGTGTCTGTAAGCCTTCCCACACTTTATTTGTCCAAACCTTACAACTTTCAAGATGTTATGTTTATGTTCACATTGGTTGACAGCAGAAGAGGGCATTCAAAATGGGTAACCGGCCAATGGGCTCACACTTGACTTTGAAAGTCTTAGAATGTAAACATAAAGCTCTTTTCTCCACCAGAGATAAAGTGTCACATTAGACACTTTAGGGGTCCCAGTGTGGGGACATCAGAAAATCTATAGTCTTCTGAAGGTGTATGAAGGGTAGGGTATTACTGTAGGCATATGGTCTTTTTCTATGGAGAGAGAGACTACAGGTTCTGTTAGTTACCAAAGGCATTTGCTCCACATCAGCTCTGTGGCATGTAGAGGAAGCGTATGCTCTTCAGCCATCCAGAGAAAAGATGAAGCACATAGGACACCATCTCCTGGGCAAGTCAGCTTCGCTCAAGAAGGAAGCTGCCACTCACAGAGGGAGCTGGGGAATATGGGTGGAGGCGAGAGTTTTTCCATCTAGGGGATACTGGGAGTTAGGAAGTAGAAGGTATGCAAGGGGAGTGACCAAGATCCCTCCAAATAGTAAAGACAAAGGGTGTTTCTCGTGTCATGCTGGCGTCCGTGATGACAAACTGCATGTTCTTGACATGGGAAGCAGCCATCTTTAAGGGGTGGCACTTTTGGATATACAAATCACATTTTTATATATATTGTCACTCTCTAGGCCTCTCAGTTCAACTGACATTTATAGAACTGGCTCTGTTATCACCCAGTGGAAAATCTACAGCATTCCAAATGAAATTATTCACTGCTAACATTTCCAGGTTCAAAAAAAAAAGGGGAGAAAATCAATTCCCTCTCTCTCTCTCTCTCCTTCCCTTCCTCTCCCTCTCTCCTCCTCCTTAGAATTTTACTTTTGTTTGGAAGAAAAAGTTTAAATGCCAGCATTAGCTGTCTTTTCAGAATATAAAGCCAAATGTAACCAAGTCTAAAACCAATCAAGTCGTATTTTTAAAAAGCTATGTCCAAGCCGGGTGGTGGTAGCGCACACCTTTAATTCCAGCACTCAGGAGGCAGAGGCAGGGGAATCTCTATGAGTTTGAGGCCAGCCTGGTCTACAGAGTGAGTTCCAGGACAGCCAGAGCTACACAGAGAAACCCTGTCTTGAAAAACCAACCCCTCCCAACTGCCCCCAAAACACAAAACAAACAAATGAACAATAAATAAAATGAAGGAGGAAGAGGAGGAGGAGAAGGAGGAAGGAAGGAAGGAAGGAAGGAAGGAAGGAAGGAAGGAAGGAAGG
>CABHPQ010192940.1:7578-19832 GCA_902168405.1 Peromyscus aztecus
CATTTTGTTTATAATCCTGTTATGATCATGAATGTATAGATATCTCCCTGGGGCCTTTTCCTTTGTTCTTTCTTTCTTTTTTTAAATTTGTTTGCTTGTTTTTTTTTTTTTTTTTTTAAACAGGACTTTTCTAACTAAATCCTTATTAGTCTTTCTTTTTCTTTTCTTTTTTTTGGGGGGGTTGTTTTTCAAGATCACATTCAGCTTCTATTTTTCTTGATGATATCCACATTAAAGGGTACACATTGGTGACACCTATGACCATATACATATAGATGTTAAAGTTTTTATTTTCTCTCTTCTCCTGCTTTGTATGGCTCAGCAAGTAAAGGGCTTTTACAGCCTAGCACCCTGAGTTCAAACTCACGTAGAGATGAAGGAGAGAACCAACAACAAAGCTGTCTCTGAGGTAGAGTCAGGTGGATCTGAGTTCAAGGCCAGCCTGGTCTACAGAGTGAGTTCCAGGACAGCCAGGGCTATACAGAGAAACCCTGTCTCAATTTAAAAACAAAAACAAAAAAACGTTTTCTCTGGGCTCCACATAGAATGTAAGGTCTATGAGTGGCATGACTTGTTTGTCATTTTGTCATTGTGTGTTTTCAGAACCTTTAATGGTACCTGACAAGGTAGGCTTCCACAAAACATTGTTCAATCACCCCCCAAATACTACAGTTTAAATCTTTCTATGTTAACATACCCATTCAAATTGAAAAAAAAAGTAACTATAAAAATTACTATATTTACCACCTCTAACTAAATCACTTATGAGTTTTATAGTCTACCATAAAAGCCCATTCTTTAGGAATTACATTCAAAAATTTACATACAGGGCCAGTAGGTTGGCTTGGAGTATAAAAATGCTTGACATCAAGCCTGATGACCTGTTCAATTGTAGGAACCCACACCATAGAAGAAAACTGACTCTCACAAGTTGTCCCCATCCTCCATGTGAGCACCTAACACACACACACACACATACACACACACACACACACACACACACACACACACACACACACACAGTGAGAGAGAGAGAGAGAGAGAGAGAGAGAGAGAGAGAGAAATATGTAAATGAATGAATATTTTTATTTTTAATTTTTATGACAAGGTCTTACCGTGTAGGCTAGGCTGCCTTGGAACTCACACAGGTTCATCTGCCTCTGCCTCTTGAGTGCTGGGATCAAAAGCATGTGCCACTATGCCTGGCTAATAAATAGAACTTTAAAATAAAAAATAATTATAGCCAGATATATTTTTGTAATTAATGCATCATATTCACTGAAGAATAAATGCCTTGCAAGTACATGCAAAGTAGTTGTGAAGGATGATGCTGTTTCTAAGGTCACCTGTGGCCTTCACTGGTAGATGCTCTAAAGAAGTGTTTAAAGCATTCTTTTAGGTGGTACTGCTTCTGATTATCATGGAAACATTAACCAGGATGTTTCTATCAAGTCCTTCTCACAACAGTTAACAGAAACGGAAAATTATTTTTCCTTCCATTAAGCGGTAAACTAAATAAAGACTCAGTCTTTCTATCTAACAGGGGCGAGAGGCAGAGTAAGTTGATTCCAGGGGTCACCAGTCTTAACATTCAATAACGTTCTCTGTTATTGAATCACTAATCCTTTCTCTAATGTCCCCAAACAAAACTCAGTTTAGGATTGTTTAGAAGTGGAGGGGCACAGGACCCGGTTCTAGCATGAAGATGGGAGAAGGTGCTTGAAGATGCCTTCTAGGCAAACTTACTCCCTGGACCGAGATGTGAACATGGAAGGCTTTATTTAGCTGTATGTGTGTCTGTGCATGACGGGTGTGGGGCTGATGTCACACAGAGATGTGGAGGTCAGAGGACAAGGCTGGAGAGTGGGCTTGTTTTGTGCATTTTTACGTGGGCTCCAAAGATTTAACTCAGCTTGCCAGCCTTGTGCAAAAGCACGTTTACCCTCTAAGCCATCTCTCTGCCCCAGAGAAAGACCTTTGAGGAAGAGTGAACCCAGGATCTCACACATATGAAAGCACATGATGAAAACTGGAAACGCAACTCAGCTGGCAGTGTTTGCCTAGCACACACGAATCCCTAGCTTTAATCTCCAGCAATATGTAAAGCAGGAACAATAGTAGCCCCTGCTTGTAATCCCAGCACTTGGGAGAATTGGAAGGTCAAGGTCACAATCCTGGGCTACCAGAGATACCATCTCAAAAGTTAGAGGGAAGGACAGCACGCTCTAGCACTGGACTGAGCCCCTAATTGGTAAGAAAGACCTTTGGACCACCAGTCCTTGGTTTCTGCTTTGGGTGTCATGACACAAAGGCAAGATACTTGGAATTGAGGCATCACACTTGTGACCTAGCTATCAGCTAAGGGTTGCAAAGTAGAAAGATTAGAGAAGCCTGCATCCCTGAGGACATTGTAGAGCTACAGAACCAACTATCCTGGGCGGAACAATCTCGGAACCTCTTTTCTCACAAAGCTGTAAAGTCCTAAGATTTAAAGCCTTGTTCATGGAACCCTAAGTATTGTGTGTACGTGTGTATACAAGTATGCACTGGGCACTTGTATGTGTGTGTGTCTGTGGAGCTGTGTTTTAGGCAAAATTCAGAAAGATACAAGTAGCTGTTTTGGAGGCAGAAGAAGGGATATGTTGAAAGAGAAAGAAAGACACCAACAAAGGATAAATCATAGCTCCATTGTGGTCTTTGTCAGAGATGACCCTGACAGCCTCGAGGCAATTCAGAATATTACACTAAATCCTGAAGCTCTTTAGAAAGGCTCAAATTGTGTGACTACAGAACCAGAAAATTTAACACAATGAAATCTTTTATGAGTTTACTTTTGTGTATTAAATTTGAAAGAGCTAACAATTGGCATCTGATGGAAACGCATGCAAGGTACGGCATCTCCCTCTCTCGTGTTTCTGCTTCCCTTCCAGAAGAACCCTCTCAGAACACTCTAGAGAGCCTGGGTCTGGATCTGCATGATCCCAGGTGACTCACTTACTCGAAGCCGTGCCGGTGGGTGACATCTTTTCTGTTAATGCTGGCAGTGCCATTTTCCATCACACCTGCCTCTGAGTTGCAAGCTAGACACAATCAACCTGACACCTTCATTTCAGGACTCACAATCCCATTGTTCCCCTCTCCTTAGAAAAACAGCTGGAGCTTTAGAATTATTCCCCCTGCTTTCAGCTTCTCTCATTCCAATTTGGAAGCTCACAGCCTTTCTCCCCTTGCTTGTAAAAACGCTGCCTTCTTAGGGGCAGCCAGCTCCCCTTGAGTCTGCTCCAGGAAAGTAAGAGTCTATTATCTTCATCACAATGGCACACCCCCAGAGTTATAAAGGAATTTTCCATCCTCGGCCCCGCCCATTCCTCAGCATCCCTGCTCCCTCCTACCTTTTGTATGCCCACCCCAGAGCTTGGCCTGGAAGTGTGGGCTTCTGTTTCCTCTGAAGCAGGAAAAGAATAAAGGGAGCTAATAGACACTGCTGGGGGGATCCTGCCTGGGGTCGGTTCCTAAACTCCGACATACCCTGTGGCACTTAAAAATAAGATAAAATAGTAAAAATAGTCATGGTGGTGGTATCCTCTGTCCTCTACCAAGGACAAGTCCTTCAGGGCACAATAGCTTTTGTAATTTGTCAACACAATCTCTAAGCAACAAAGACTTGAGTGATGCACCACCGCACAATAAAGTGCTTGGAAATACCTTCATTCTTCAAAGCACACTGTAAAACCACCTATGTGTTCCTTCTATCCAGTCTGCATGGGTGACTGTATTATCAATCTGAAGGTGGAAGTACTCACGGAGCACCTGTTATCAGCAATCGTGTTAGGCACCCAGTATAAAAGGGGCCTTCTGTTGTCCACACCTCCTAACAGAGCAATTAAGGAAACACACGTCTGAGGCCATTAACCAGACATGACACAATCAGACATGACTGTATAGAAGAGGGCTTGTAAAGGGAGAGATTAAGGGGAGTGAAATCTACCGGGAAGCAATGCACGGTAGCTGGAAAAGGCACAATGTTGGCCCAAGCTTGGACAGTGAGCATGAGACTGGAAAAGAAAAAGCAAGAGGGAGAGAAACCAACTGTAGCTCCAGGCTTCCTGATCAGATAGGTGACTGGCATGAGGGTACCACCCAAAATAGGGAACAAAGAGGACAACTGGAGTGGAGTCCAGACAGTGAGGTCTAGTCAGCCAAGCTCAGTCTGCAGGACCCGATGGAGAAACACACAGAGAAAGCCCAGGGTCCAAAGAGGAGATGCCGCTGAAGATACCTACTGAAGGGACAGTAGCCTGCCATGATAATAGAAGCTGCAGGAATGGGTGCCTAGTCTGAGGAAAAGTATAGATATATGAGAGGAAGTCAAGCAAAGACAAAAAGCAGAACTCTGAAAGGCATTACCAGTTGGTGGTGATGGGTGTGGGTGGTAACGCGCCAGGAGAAACTCTGGTAGGAAAACCGTGAACCAGTCATGGTGACAAACACACTCCTTGTGCTCAGTCTCCTCTCCTACAACGCCTGCTCCACAAGTTCCCTCCTTGACTTAATCACGTTGCAAGCTCTCAGTGGTCTTTAGGTGCCAGCCCCCTTTGCGACCGCTGAATTCACCAAGCAAACAAAGGGTCCCATTGTATTGGACCATGAACCTCCACTCAAACCGAACACACTCTGTCAGTTTGATTCGATTTCCCTCTGTTGAGAGTATTTGTGTCTGTGTTTCTGGGCTTCAGATTGACAGCTGACATAAGGTGGTGGCATTCCATGTACTATTTAAGGATGTCGGCTTTCGTGTCTAACATATGTGGGTGTGGATCGCTTTCTCTGCCGGTTACTTGTCTTTGATCTTGAGAAATCTGCTAAGCCTGAGTTTCTTTTTTTTTCTTTTCTTCTGTTTTTCAGTTGCTGGAGATCAAATCCAGGGCCATGGACAAACAAGACAAGTGTTCTACTGGTGAGCCACACCACCACCCTTATTACGTTTTTGAAACAGGATCTCACTATGTAGCCTAGGCTGACTTCAAATGTTAGATCAACATCTCTCTCTCTCTCTCTCTGGTTTTTTCCAAGACAGGGTTTCTCTGTGTAGCATTGGTGCCTGTCCTGGATCTCTGTATGTAGACCAGGCTGGCCTTGAACTCACAGAGATCCACCTGGCTCTGCCTCCCCGAGTGCTGGGATTAAAGGCGTGGGACACCACCACCTGGCTCATGCCTCTCTCTTAAAAGCTAGAATGGCAGGCATGGATAACCACTCCTAATTCTACTTTGTTTTGTATTGATTTTTCATTTGTTTGGTTTGTCTGTGTGTGTGTGTGTGTGGGGGGGGTGTTGTTTTTGTTTTTCTCAAAAGAAAAGCCTTTTGACAAGGTTTCTCTTAGCAGCCCTGGCTGTCCAGGAACTTTCTCTGTCGGCCATGTTGGCCTCCAAGGCTTGTGCCACCACAACCAGAGCTTGCTTTGCTTTTAAGACAGGCTCTTGTTCAAACAGGACTTGAACTGGTGGCGATCCTGGCAGATGGGCCTCCCAAGTGCTGGGATTACAAGCAAGCATCATCACACTTGACCTCTCTTTATCTCTCACTTGTGCTAATTATCATGGCTGAGGGTGAGGAGACAGTGCACTTGAAGAGCTAGCCGTAGGATTCAGACGCGTGCCGGCTGAGTAAGTGCAAGCATCAGGACTCCAGAGGGAGTGGAGACCATTGCTGCACGGTGAATGGGGTCTATGGCCTTACCATCCCGAACTCACGCTGATCTTAGCTGATGGTATGAATGGTGTTCTCTGGCCTCCGTGGGTGGGAGCAGCTTCAGGAAGGAAAACTGGTTCACTAAATCAAAACTGCTAAAAAAAGTCCTCGTAGGATTAAGGATGCTTGCAAAATTTTCAACCAAAGCAATTCTCCTGGCACAACAAAGGAGTTGGTTTAATCTCCCTGTCAGCCTTAGCCTTGGTCCAGGCTCTATAATCAACGAAGACCAACGAATGGGGGTAAAAAGGATAGAGCTGCTGAGCAAAGCCCTGGAATATGAAGAAGAGCACAGAGCACAGCCAGTGTGATGAGAGGCATTAGTTCATATGATGCTGGAAATGTACATACTTACAGTCCTTTTTTTTAAAAGATGTATTCTACTTGCATTTATGTATGTCTGTGTATCTGTTTGAGTGTATGGCATGTGTATGAGGTCGCCATCAGATGCCAGAGAGGGCATCTTGTCTCCTGGAGCTAGAATTACAAACTGTTGTGAGACAGACGTGGGGGCTGGAAAACAACCTTGGGACCGCTGAAAGAACAGCTCTCCAGTCTCACTCGTCGACTGGTTCTGAGAAGTCATCTCACAGTAACATTGTCCAGGCAGGTGTGGGGCTCGTAGACTCAAAACATCCTCTCACTTTACCTCCGAAGTGCTGTAACTACAAGCCTGTCCCGGGGGCTGGTTCAAGCTCACAATCCAGCCGATCCCACCAGGCCATGCATGTAGCACCCTCCTTCATGTCTTGGCTACTCGGTGGGGCAGTCGAATGCTTTCAGCACGTAACCATTTCCAGAAAGGGCTTTATTCAGCACGTTCAATCCCCAAATGAGCTAGGGAGAAATAACCTTACGATAGGAAGGCAGAGACAGCAAAAGAGAAACTCAATTTCCATAAAACCTCTAAAAAGATTTTAGTTTTCTTAGCCCATCTTGGGACAATCTGGGGGTAAAAGGTCAATCAAATCCAACTTATACGGGATCATAAGCTGCAGAAAAATGACACAATTCTTCTTCATAAGAACTGAATAAAGGTTAATGGATTTGAAAAATTGCATTTCCAGGAGTCTGGCTTTTAATGCCAAGTGCCTGGCAACAGACCATCCATTCTATAGGAAAATCAGAGATGAACAGCTTGTGTATAAGATGATGTGGAAGATTCCCGGAGATTTGGTACTTCTTTAGTGAAACAGAAGGTTTATTTTATCTTTTTAATGACTTTCAAAAAGGTTAGGATACAAAGTAACGGGCTTCATTAAGTGTTTTCATACACAAGTGTTATTACGAACTTCCCTCCCCATAGCCATACGCTCCCATGCTTCCATAGTGCCTTCCCAGTCCCTCATGCCTCTGTGTCTCTGAGGCCAAGAGATAGACAGGAAGGAAGGAAGGTTCCGGGGCTCTGGAGCTAGCTCAAGCCTGGCCAACTTAATAAGACAATGTCTCAAAACAGTCAAAAGACAACTAAGGGATGTAATTCGTGCCTGCCTAACAGAATGAGACCAGGCAATCAATCCTCAGTACCTCATTGAAGAAAAAAATGGACAAAACTGTTTTCAAGGACAATCAACAAAAACAAAGCAATTGTGAAAAATGCCAAAATAGGATTTGTTACTTTGTATGCTAATTAAAAAAATAAAGATAAAAATAAACTAAGAAAATTTAAATTGTTCAGACTTGCTCAGGTAAAACAACAACAACAAAAAAAATGCTTGCTTAATTTCAATAAAAGGAAAAATAATTTCCAGGTGTAGAAATCATCAGTAACCTAGATCAGAGTCTCTTCTAACTTCTTTCAACTCTGTGACGCCATGCACAGGGCTATGACCCAACCCCCTCCGGCCCTTGGCTGGAACACTCTTCAGTCCCTCCAATCCTACACTGGGGACATCCTCAGAGGAACTGCTTCTGATCCTCTATCATAGAAAAGCTACTAGTCTGGGCTCCAACCTAGACAGTTCTGTTTGCAACCTGCATACAATCCAGAAATGATTTGCGGGTTGGGGATTTAGCTCAGTGGTAGAGGCCCTGGGTTCTGTCCTCAGCTCTGGAAAAAAAAAATGTCAGTCTCTAAACCTAACAAATGGCCATCATTGAGTCCCAGGGTATACATACTGGCCTCAAGGACTGCCCTCTGTAAAAAGACCAAGGGGAAAGGCTCGCTCCACCCTCGAGACCAGTTTGACAGGAATTCCACATCCTGAGTCCTCAGGCACAGCTGAAGAAAAATGATGGCAGTTACACATGAGTAAATCTCCTATCTCTAGGCACTTCTCACTCAGTAGGAAAGAACAGAATGCGGTCAGAAGAGACCCACAGGGGTTGGGGATTTAGCTCAGTGGTAGAGCGCTTGCCTAGCAAGTGCAAGGCCCTAGGTTCGGTCCTCAGTTCTAAAAAAAAAAAAAAAGACAGAAGAGACCCACAGTGGATAACTGTAGACACAGGCGCTCTCCCGCTTGAGTCTAAGGGTGGTACAGCCTAACACTGTCCAAATTTTACCAGCAGACCCCTGTCCAGGATGTCTGGCCCATTACAGAGATGGCAAAAATCAACATCAGGCTTGCTACAGTGATTCATGAAGATGTGAGGAAGGATCTCCTAGGAAGTGCTTTTCAACTAGTCTTTGTCACAGTGGCAAACACCAGGATGAGTCTTGTTTGACGTCAGCTTATTTCCTATCAACCTAACCCTCACTCTCTGTGGTAGAGCATACTTTCAAAGAAGGCTCACACGTCACACCACAGGCTGTTCTTACGATGTGATATTACTCTCCACCCTTGTGCCTATCAAGTGTTGATCTCTGGGTCCTTCTCTTTGAATCTAGATGAACTTGGACCACCTTGACCAATAGAATAAGGCAAAAGGGACCTTAGGTGGTTCCAGAGCGAGGTCATGAAGATGCTTTTCACGTCTGCGGAACTTGACTGGAACTTTTACACTTGGTCCTCAGTGCCCGCCCTGTGGGAGCCAAGAGTCTCTGTGGAGAAGGTTCGCCCAGGTGTTCTCCCCCGTCCCACCCAGCACTGGCCGCTCACATAAGATGTGTGACTGGAATCATCCCACAGGATTCCTGCCCTAGCTGAGGGGCTCGCCCCCACTGACTCCTCAGTCTAACCAAGCTGCAGATTAATGAACAAAATGCATGACTACTGCTATATGATGCTGCTGTGTTTGCAGTGGTTTGTTATGCAGGAATTGATCATGAAAACTATTTATAAATCCTTGAAATAAAAGCGAGGGTAAGAGGCTATTGAACTTCAGGCTGCTGTGTGTCACTAGACATAGTTCATTAGTTCCTCAGAGTACCATAATCTGACCATATAATAACTACTTATACAAACATAAAACGCTAATCTTCTTCATAGTTCACAGTGAATGAAGCCTAAAATACCTTCTTATTTTTCATTAATATTCAACAAAACCGACTTGGAAATCATTTTTTTCTTTTTTATTTTTTCTTTTTCTTTTCTTTTCTTTTTCCTTTTTTTTTTTCTTTTTTTGGTTTCTTTCAGGACAGGGTTTTGGGTTTCTCTGTGTAGCCCTGGTTGTCCTGGAACTCACTCTGCAGACCAGGCTGGCCTCAGAGAAGTTCCTCCCTCTACCTCCCAAGTGCTGGGATTGAAGGCATGGGTCACCACCACCTAGCTGGAAGCTTCTTATTAAACTAAACATATACCTACCATATTGTCTTAGTGAGGGTTACTATTGCTATGACCAAAATTAAGTTGGGGAGGAAAGGGTTTTTTGGTTAATTCATCACTGAGGATGGATCACAGGAACTCAAGCAGGTCAGGATCCTGGAGGCAGGAGCTGATGCAGACACTATGTATGGAGGGGTGCTACTTACTGACTTGCTTATCATGGCTTGCTCTGTCTACTTTCTTATAGAACCCAGGACCACAAGCCCACAGATGGCACCACCTACTATGGGCTGGGCCCTCCCCCATCAATCACTAATTAAGAAAATTCCCTACAGGCTTGCCTACAGCTCAATCTTATGGAGGCATTTTCTTAATTTAGATTCCCTCTTCTTAGATGACTTTAGCTTGTGGCAAGTTGACATAAAACTATTCAGCACACATATGATCCAACAATCCTATTCCTAGACAAAAACATATCCAAGAGAAACATAATCTTACACTCACACAAAATCCTACATACAAATATTTAATGGCAACCTCATTCATAATGGCTCTAACCTGGACAAAATCCAAAATATTCATCTAGTGAATGGCCAAGAGTGTTAGACCACACAATAGATGCAGTTCAACAACAGAGAAGAATAAAATGTTGACACATGCAATAACTTAGATGGGCTTTATAGGCTGAGTGAAAAAAAAATCAATTTCAAATGGATGTATTCCAGGTAATTCTATTCATCTGGCATTCTGGGAAAGGCAAAAAAATATAAAGTCTTGGGCTAGGGATATAGCACAGTGGCTGAGCCCTTGCTCATCAGATCCTGTGTTCAGTGTCTAGCACTGAAGTAAACTCTCTCTCTCTCTGACACACACACACACACACACACACACACACACACAGCCTCCTAACTACCAAGTGTCCAATGTGAGTGGAGTGCTGAGTCACAAGATTAGCAGATGAAATATTACAGAGCGACATAACCACTCTGTACCCAGATGGTGATCATTATACATTAATATTTGTCAAAACCTGTTAAGCTATATGTAAAAGAGATTTTTACTATCCACAAATTAAAAGCAAAATGTAAAACCTGGCATGGAGACCCAGGCTTGTAATTACAGTAATAGGAAAGTAGAGGCAGGAAGGTCAAGAATTCATGACCATCTTCATCTTCACACCAAGTTCGAGACCACTCTGGGCTACAGGAGGCCCTGTATCCAAAAAGCAATAAACAAATACCCAAACATTTTAATTTGAAATATACACTTAAATGTTCATACATTGCTATAGTCATTTATTGCCTCTTTCTCCCATCCATTCACTGTCCAAAATCAGTTGTCCTCTCCTAAAATTCCAATGCTGTGTAGAACAGGAAAACTCAAAATATAACATCTTTTTGTTCAGTGATGGGGACTGAATATAGGGCTTTGTACAAGATGCAAGTGTGTGTGTATGTGTGTGTGTGTGTGTGTGTGTGTGTGTGTGTGTGTAGATACATATCCCCATGAGATGTATCCATACCCCAATATACAACATCTTGACAAGCCTATACAAAGAATAGAATTAATAAAAGAAATAGAAAATCTTGACACTGAAAGTGTATTTTTAGGAGGAGGAGAGAACCTGTTCAAGAAGATTCTCCATTAACCCAAATTATTCAAACTGTGACCTTTCTCAGAAGTGTGGTACAGACAGCAGTAGTCCCCAGGAGAAAGAAAAATGAAGTGAGGCGGTCTCTGCCCTCAGGAAGCCCAATGCTGGAGAAACGCTTTCAGATAGCATAAAAGTGGAGAGAAAATTCAAGTTATTCTCATTTGATGGGTTTGAGTAACTTCACTTCTGCTTAAAACCCACACTCAAGCCAAGGCGGCTCAAAAGAGAATTTCATGAGGATAATTACCCAGGCTAGGAGCGCCAAAAGGGCTGGAAGGAGCTCCCTTAATAGTCCCAATGCTGGGATCAGAAGAGCAGCAAACACTGGCTGTGAACTAAGCCACCAAGACCCATTTTAAATCCCCGGGTTGAAAATCTCTGTCCATGAAGCTCAACGCACAGCACCCTTTTCCTAAACTCCCGCTTTATTATCTTGAAGAGGGGAATAACGATATCTCCTTCCCAGGACTATTGTGAGCTGAGCACTTTGACTGGTTCCTTGTAAACATTTCATTTTTGCCACCTGAGCGGTATCTAAATTACCACAGCATACACAAGAAGAACACTTTTTGTTTCCATAAATGAAGTGACACCAATACCCAGAGATCCCGGGGAAGGACTGATCCCCAAGGAACTGGTGACACCACATTTTGTAGCACAGAGAGTGAGGTCATCCCATAGGTCCTCAAAGATTCACAGCATCAGTACCATAGAAACCCCATGAACCCACAGGGCCACTTAGTTTATAATGGTTTGTAAAGATGTTCTGTTCAGGGGCTAGAGAGATGGCTCAGCAGGTAAGAGCTCTGGCTCCTGTTCCAGAGAACCTGGGTTCAATTCCTAGCACACATGACAGCTCACAACTGTCTGTAACTCCAGTTCCAGGGATTCTGGAACCCTCACACAGACATACATGCAGGCAAAACACCAATGCACCTAAAATAAAAATAAATAAATCTTAAAAAAAAAAATGATGCTCAGTTGTGAAACTATCATTTCTTGCCAGGCAGTGGTGGTACATGCCTTTAATCAGTACTCAGGAGGCAGAGACAGGTGGATCTCTGTGAGTTCAAGGCCAGCCTGGTCTACAAAGAGAGTTCCAGGATAGCCAGAGCTGTTACACAGAGGAAACCCTGTCTGGAAAAACCAAAACCAACCAACCAAACAAACAAACAAAAACTATCATTTTTTCAATCCTTTTTTTT
>CABHPQ010192940.1:24832-49699 GCA_902168405.1 Peromyscus aztecus
CACAAGCCAAAGCAAGCTGGCATGCAGGATATGTGTCTTCCTGATTTGGTAACTAATTTGACTTATGAGTATGAAAGGAGCAAATAACACTTCTGAACTTTATTTATTCAGAAAATAAAATAAGATTTTTTTGTTTGTGGTTGTTTTGTGTTTGTGGTTTGCTTGTTTTTTTTGGTTATTTTTTGTTTTGTTTTGTTTTTTTGTTTTTGTTTTTGTTTTTTTAGTGGGAAGTCTAAAAATGAAGGCCAGAGGTTGTCTGCACAAGTTATACCTCAGGCACCCTCCTCCTTTTGTTAAGAAAGGGTTTCTCCTCTGGAGCTCACTATAGGCTCCAGCCGCCTGGCTAGCCATTGAAGCCTCAGATTACACCTGCCTCCGCCTCTCCAGTGCTGGGAACAAGAGCATGCATAACATCACACCAAGGTCTCTCTCTCAGCAGTGGTTCTGCATATTGAACTCCAGTCCCTTGCAAGCACTTTACCAACTGAGCCCCCTCTCTAGCCCTACTTTACTTTTGAGATAGGGTCTCATATAGCTCAGGCTGGCCTTGAACTCAGTGTGTAGTGAAGGATAACCTGTAAGTAATGATCTTCCTCTACCTCCTTGATGATGGTATTACAATCAGTGACACCACACCCAATTTATGCATTGCTAGGAATTGAACCCATGACCTTATGCATGCTAGGCAAGAATTCTACCAACTGAGCTATATCCTCAGCCCCAGGTTATGACTTTTATGACTTTTTTTTTTTAAAAAAAAAAAAAAAAAAAAAAAAGAACAGAAACCTGGCTTGATTGCAAAAATTTTTAATCCCAGCATTCAGGAGGCAGAGGCAGACAGATAGATCCCTGTGAGTTCCCAGTCTCTAAATAAATAAATAATTGAAAAGGATAGGAACACTGTTTTCTTAGAAGCATGATAAGATAGTATATTGATAAGTTATTTTATTATTCTTGCTGTTGTTTTCTCTCTCATAAGGGCCATTCTGGATGGACAAAATGAATTTGAAGGTCATCTGTCCTTGACTCTCATTTTTAGATATACATTTTAAACCACTTTAAGTGAAGATAATTAAGTATTTCAGATATTTCATGTTGTGTCAACATTTTCTAGAAGTTCTAAAAGAACAAAAATATCTGAGTCCAAAGCTAGCCAATGGTTCAGCCAGTAAAAGCACTTGTTTCGCAGGTCTAGAGAGCTGAGTTCAATCCTCACAACTGACTGAAAGGTAGACAGAGGGAACCAGCTCTACACATGTGCACCATGGAATGTGTGCCCACACTCACACTTTGTGAATGCACAGGCACAAACAGAGACACATCAATAATAAAATAAAATCTTAGTCCTAAAGATCAAGTTGTAAGAATAACATTTGATCGATAAAATTCCAATAATAAATCAAATTGTTAAATTAGAGCATAAATGTAGCAAGTAGATCAAAAAACGAATTCAGTTATACACTGCTCCTTTAGATCTATGCAAACTTGGATATAACTTAGACTCGTTACTAGAGAAAAGATCAAAACAAAATGCTGAAAAATATTTTATCTAAATTCGAAGAGGACCCCATAGACAATTCAAAATTCAAATAGTTCAGTGCTTTAATTATAAACTTTAAAAATTCATATTTACTGATGAGAAATGGTCCCCCCCCCCTTTTTTTTTCTTTCTTCTTTTGGGTTTTTGAGACAAGGGTTTGCTATCTAGCCCTGGTTGTCCTTGAACTCACAACAGTCTTCCTCCCCTTAGGCCTGGGCTTCCAGGTGTGTGCCTCCATGACCATCTTGCCTTCTTCATCTCTCTACCTTAGGATATAAATATCATTTTGCAGCATGCTTGGTTACTGACCCCCGGAATCAGGAGGATCAGGAGTTCAAGGTCATCCTCGATTATATGCCAAGTTGGAGGCCACCTGGATTCTGTGAAATGCTATAGTCAAAAAAAAAAAAAGAAAGAAAGAAAGAAAAGAAAAGAAAAGAAAAGAAAATGGAATGGAGCATGGGGAATATGCCCAAAATACAACATAAGAATTTTCCAACTTAAAAAAGGAGAAAAATGATGAATGAGTGTGTGTTGAATAAGTGAATTTCAACACAGTATATTTTCTTTCTTTCTTTGGTTTTGGTTTGGTTTTGTTGAAACAGGGTTTCTCTATGTAGTCCTGGCTGTCCTTTGTAGGCTTTCAAACTCAGAGATCCACCTGCCTCTGCCTCCCAAGTGCTGGGATTAAAGTCATGCACCACCACTGCCCTGCAACATAGCATATTTTCATTCAAATTATGAATTACATATATTAATTTACCAACTCTACTTGTTATATACCCACCAGACCTTTTCTAAAATATTTTTATATCTAAATTTTCACTATATGTTAAAATTATGATTAACGAGTTTATTGCTAAAAGCCATTTAACGTGTTTAAATATACTCTTGACTCCTTTGGACTTCTGTGTTTTTAATTATACTTTTCTCCCAACATAGTTCAGAAAGAGGAAGGAGGTTCAGATCTTAAGTTAAATCCAATTAAACCCAGAATCCTCTGGAAAAAGAGTAAAAGACATAGAGAGACCTGTCGGAGAAACAATGACACATTGGCTACACAGTGTGACTGGGACGTCGGACGGCTCATCACGTAGCAGGACAATGCAGCTACACCTTCTGTTTTGCTATTTTTAATATGTTCTGAATCGCTTGCAGGCAAATGGAGGAGATGCAAGTCTGCAGCCAGAGGTTGCAGTTCTACCTGACTAAGTCAGGTAGAGGGCAATGACCAATCTGAGCAACCCATTTCTCCATCCTATGCAAATTAATGCACCAACCACTGAAGGAGTGTGCCGGAAGGTCAAGAACATGAAACCCTGGACAGAGGACACCAGTTGGTGACTCCGACATTTGCATGATGTCATTTCACACAGCTTTTAACGAGGTCTTCTCAGGAAAGTGTCTACTTTGCAGAACAGCAATGACCTTTCATGCAAATTTTTCCAAGTAACTATTTTCATTCCTAGTATATCTAAGGTCAGTAAAAGCGTTCTAAATATAGAATAAGACTTCACAGTAATGTTTGTGCATGCTCACATTGTATTTAAATTAACATATTTAACATTTTACTCTCTAAATATTCATATCTGTGTTACACACATTCACATTAACATATTTAGACAATATAGTTATAAAATGATTTTTGCTTAGGATGTGATTTCTCTTACATGGCAAATAGTAACATCACATTCATTCTTACATGCACAACTACCCCTAATCCAGACTTAATACCTGTCCTCACAATTCTAAAGGAAAAAAAAATAGCTTCAAGTGCAACTTAAAATACACGGTCATAAAACTGGAATCCTGGTCCACCATAAGGATTTCAAATTCTAACAATTCCTTTGGAAACAGACTGCCATAAAAACAAGTTCACATTAATTTTTAGGCTTTGTATTTTAAATGTCCATTAAAAAAGCATACCATAATATATTCTATAATTCTACCTACAGATATTAGGAGTTAAGTGAGACAAGTTAAGTGTCAACCAAATTTTACTATTACCCATTCATATATTATGGAGTTTTAGGTGTTCTTCAAAAATTTCACACTGCCAGAGGGAAAACACCCTGTCTTTCTGTTGGGTGTTACCGTTCTGCCCAGAGTAACCATATTTTAACTCTGTTTCTAACTAGGAATCCAGTTCTCTTTGGTAAAGAAGCGCCTTGCTTGGCATTAGCAAATCACATCTCAGAATAATACATCATCTGAACAGGACTGGAGGGCAGTCGCTACCCCTATGATAAAACAATCTAATGTGCTAAGGGTGGGGGTCCTGGCTGTGGCAGCAAGTGAAGAGAAAAGGCCTAGATACCAAATCCCATATCACTAGTGGATGGAGTACTACTTCCCCACAGTCCTACTACCACCACCTTGTTTTTGGAGTCAGGGTCTTACTAAGCAGCCCCAGCTAGCTGGAATTCACTATGTAGACCAAGCCGACCTCGAACTCACAGGGATTCTCCTGCCTCTGCCTCTGGAGTGCTGGGATTAAAGGCCTGGGCTGCCATGCCTGACCACTACTTCCTTTTAAAATTATTAACATACAGACAGAAAACAGGACTTATTCAAATGGTCAGACAAATACACAAGCCTTTCTTGCGGTACCGGTGTGTTGGGCAAACTGTGTGAGTACAGATATGGGCAAGCATGCACACTTTCCCTACAGCTACCTGGCTGCAATTGTTGGGGATAGCTGTGTTGAAAGTTGTGGTCCCCTCTCTCCTATGGGTGAGAAGCCAACGTTTGCAGCCATCCCTGGCAAAGGTCCTCAGGGAATTCCGTTCAGGGTTACAACCCCAATCCTAGCACCCTGAGTGGCTTCTAACGGTATAGCTCTGCAGTGGGTCATGTGACAGCTGGGTGTGTGCCTCCGTGCAGCGCAGAGGGATCGGTTTGCGGGTGTGCCTGAGTGTGTACGGGACAGAAGTTACACGCCTGGTTTGGGAAGGCGCGCGCCAGTGTGTGTGTGTGTGTGTGTGTGTGTGTGTGTGTGTGTGTGTGTCTATGGGGTGGGGGAGCGTGAGTGCAAAGTGGACTGTGAATGCTGCTGGGCCAGGCGAGGTGTCCAGGCGCGCCTGTGTGGGTCCCCTGCAGGGCCAGCCCCTGCCCTGAGGTCGAGGTCCCGATCCTTGGGGGAGGCGAGGACGTGGGAGGGGCAGCGGCCCCTCACATCCAGCACCCACCTGACGGATCCGCGGTGGGTTCGGCGGGGTGCAGGCCCCGCCCTCCGGGCCGGGGGAGGTGGGAGAAGCCATGTCCACGCTCGCGGGGCTCTGTCCCTCGGTCAAGCCCGGCCGTCCCTCGTGTCCTCGGCTCCTCGGCTCCGGGCCTGCCTGTGTTCGGGCTCACCCGGGGACCTGCGTGCTCCTGGGCGGCCGCGGCGGAAGGCCGGCTGTGGCCGCGATCGCCCGTGGGGGACTGCTGATCGCGCCCACCTACCTCCGCGCGGCGAGCCGCGGGGCCATGGCGAGCCGGGTGGGCTGCGGGCTGGACGGGCTGGGCGGGCGACACGCGCTAAGCGACTGCTGCTGGCGGCGCGGGGAGAAAGAGGAGGGCTCCTTCCCTCACCGCCGCGCGCCGGGAGAGCGATGAGCTCATGGACAGCTCCCAGAAATATGTCTATATGCACCACTGCCTGCCGGAGCTCGCGAGGTGGGTGGGGATAAGAAGCTCGGCGGCGCTCCCGCAGCTCGGGAGACGTCCCCCGGGAGGCCCGGCTGCGGCTCCTCCCTGCCCCGCGCCGGCCCGCTCGGCTCCCATTCACTCCCGCGCCGGCTACACGCCGGCTCTCCGGTCCGCGTGGGCGAGCCACCCACCCACCTCTAGCGCACGCATTCTTTGTCCTTCCAACCACTCCCTCTTGATGAGGAAGAATTCTTTTATACGGAGTGACCAGAGTGGAGAATGCCACTGTGACCTTCGCTCCTGTCAGATGTGGACTGGGGAGGGTGAAATGTCACAAGCCGAGTATCTTTCCAGGCTTTGGGCGTTTCCTCTTTTCCACCTTTTGCTCTATGAGAAAGAGCCTTCCGGATGCCCTTCGGGGTGGTGACTTAGCCGCATCTTGCTTAAGGCACCCTGAGCACTTTCACAGACGAGAGGACCAGGTTTAGCAGACCTGTGTAAGAGCTTGTGGCACAAGTC
Source organism: Peromyscus aztecus (assembly GCA_902168405.1). Classification (NCBI taxonomy): domain Eukaryota; kingdom Metazoa; phylum Chordata; class Mammalia; order Rodentia; family Cricetidae; genus Peromyscus; species Peromyscus aztecus. The sequence goes on from CABHPQ010192940.1 coordinate 30,522, forward strand.
ACGCATGCCGCAGGATGGCTGGCCTAGTTAACGTTGCTGACTCCCCAGAGCAAAGCTAGAACTATCACCAGTAGGGAAAATGCCCATCCAAGACCGGATCGTGTCCCTTTAGTGACTCAGCTGTCCCAGTGAGATGCAAATTTTGTTTGTTTGTTTGTTTGTTTGTTTGTTTGTTTTTAATAGCACTGAGAACTGGGATACAGCTCAGGAGATTATCTACTTGCCTGCTATGAACGAAGCCCTGGGAGTCATTGCCAGCAGTGGGTAAACCAGGCATAGCTGTGTATGCCTTCAATCCCAGTGTTTGGGAGGTAGAGGCAGAAGAACCCAAAAGTTCAAGGTCATCCTTGGCTGTACAGTGAGTCCAAGGCCAGTTTGTGGTACGTGAGACCATTTATAAATAAAAGTCTATCGAGATGGCCTTCATGAGACCAATTGTCCCCTTTCCTGCCATTAACTTCCCTTTTCCTGTGAATCTCCACTGATATATCTTCACCATTCACAAAACAGAGCCAAGCTCCACGTCCCATACCTATAAGTTGCAGCTTTGGTAGAATGAACCAAGAGGATCCTTGAGCACAGGAGTAGAGGGCAACCTGGTTAACGCAGGAAGACAGAAACGGCCCTGCGCCAGACAGACAAATCCTCAGAGATCTCATTAATTATTGATTATTCTCGTGTCCCAAATTTGATCATTGGTAGATCTTTTTGATTTACAGTTCAGTCACTTCTGTATTTTCTCTGTTTCTCTGTTCAAAGCCACCATCCTGGTTCAACATTCTAATAGCCAGAGTCTAATCAATCTGCACGTTCCTACCCTTGTTCCTCACAGTTAGAAAAACAAATTAACTCCAGGAAACGACAGCCTATTCTCTGCCCACCATACCACACACTTTGCTCCTGTTGACAGCATTTGTATTTCCCTGTTTATTCTTTCTGGTTCTTCCACCATGGAAGATAGAGTCCATGGGAACATGGTTTTGTTTAACATTTCAAACCCAGCACCTTGAATAGTACGTATGTCCAATAAATCCAAGAATCTTTGCTATGGTTATTTAAAAGGTTGGAGGAGGGCCATGATTTGAATTCTAGTTGACAACTTAAAAGCCTAAACTCTTTCTACATGATAGCTTCTCAAATGTGTGTTAGAATTTATACATATCTGGGCTTAGGGGCATAGCTCATTGATAGAGTGCTTGCCCAGAGTGTGTACGGCCCAGGATTTGACCAAAAGCACTATACTATTTAAAATAACACATTCATAATTAAGAATAAGGTATATTCATATTCAAACACAAAAACATCATGGTGCTACATCATAAAAACTGGTTTTAATCTCCAAACCCAATCTTCCAACTCACCTAACAGGACTGATGTGTGTGTGTGTGTGTGTGTGTGTGTGTGTGTGTGTGTGTGTGTTTTGGAACAGGATCTTACGTGGCCCAGGCTGGCCTGGCCTGACCTCTGTTTCACTATGTAGCTGAGGATAACCTTGCACTTGTAATCCTCCTGCCTCTACTTCCCAAGTGGTGTGATTATAGACATACATCACCCAGTCCTATTCATGAGGTACTGGAGATCAAACCCAGGGTTTCCTGATGCTAGGCAAGCATTCCACCAACTGAGCTACACCCCCAGCCCCACTGTGACCATTTGCAAGGCAGCAGTGTTACATGGTTAGGACCATGAACTGAAGTCAGTCCCTAACTCTGAGATCCTGATACTTCACGGCTCTATATTTTATTTTTCCTTATTTGCAAAAGAGAAATAACAATAGTACTTACTTTATACAGAGTTGCCGTGACTACCGATCAGTGACATGTGTACATAAACACTGTCAGCATACTGTGTAAAAACTCAGTACAGGAGCTATTGCTGTTTGTGGAATGGCATCCACCTGAAAAGAAGAGACCAGGGATAAAGGTGCTTAAAACAACAAGCCATTTACTCCATGAGAAAATGAAGGGAAATAGTGAGGCAGGCTCTGAGCGTTCTGCTATGGCCCAGAGGCTGTGTGGTGTGACTGGACTCACAGAAGCCCCAACTCAGCATCTTCCATTTGAAGCAGTTTGTGTGCCTTATCCAATTCAACAAGAACATCAACCAACGCCATTAAAAACGTTAGTGGACACAATATTGGGACTATGGCTCCGATTCATCCTTGCTCACAACTACGTGTGCCTCCTTCTCCGTTAAACTCAGGTCCTCATCCAGGTCTGGTGGCATACCCATATAATGCCCCGCCCCCCATACACACACATTCAAGAAGTGGAGGAAAATCAGAAGTTCAGGGTCATCCTCCATATTAAGTTTGAGGTCAGTCTGGGCTACATGAAACTCTACCTCAAGAAAAATAAATAAATATCAAAAAGTAAAACCTGCACAAGCAGAATCACGTCCAGTGGTCTTGGCCTCCAGCCCACCCTCCACAGCCATTATCCTCTTCCATGGTGATACCCTAGAGCTATTGATAACTACATCCTCTCTCTGACCTCAGCGCTAGGCATTCCATTCTCTGATCACTATTTACTAGCTTTCCAACTGACCTCATCTATTACTCTATCACCAAGAATTCTTTTTAGGGGGTGAGGGGTTAAAGGCGGGATGTCTCTGTGTAGCTCTGGCTGTCCTGGAACTCACTCTGTAGACCAGGCTAGCCTTGAGCTCACAGAGATTTGCCTGACTCTGCCTTCCAGTGCTGGGATTAAAGGCATGTGCTGCTATGACCTGGCTTTACCAAGAACTCTTTAGTCCTATTGAAATCTCCACTCAGTCCTACTTCCTTCAAGCTCTCCCTTCTCCTTTACGTGTTCCCCTTTTCTTCCTAACTCATTGTGATTCCATGGACTTATACTGTTATAGCCATAACTGTGTATGAACTTCAACTTGCCCCTGTCAGCCTATGTCATAATCAAGGGGCTGGAGAGATGGCTCAGTGGTCATGAGCACATATTACTCTTGTAGAGAATCCAAGTTCAATTCCCAGCACCCACATCACTTGGTTCACATCTTAATTAAATTGAACTTTCTATTTACTCTAAGCCTAAAACCATGCCGCGTGTACCTGGAGAAAAATGAAGAGATCTCTGTTATTGGTGGTCATTCACTTTAAGCAGACCCTTGTTAGAGTATGGCAATCCTACATGCTTACCAATCCACTTATTCTCCCACACAATCACTAGCAAGTTCCCTCTCCTTGAACTTCAGCTTTTTCATTCTCAACTATTGACCTTCCTATTTCACTGAGCAGACAAGCACCCAAAACACAGTCCCATCATCATTTCTCTCAGTCTGCCAATATTTTCAATGTCATCCCCTTACTGTGATGAATTAGGCATGTTGTCATGTAATGTTAAGCCCTCTCCACTTGGGCATTTGAGAGTACATGATCTCATCCCTTTAAACATACTTGTAGACATCTTTCTTCCGGTCCCCCCCCCCATTCCTCTTTATGGTGGTGGTGGGGATACTCTCCACGTACTTTCCCTCTTTACTCGGTCATTCCCCACACCCTGTATACTCCCCTGCTTCTGCACTAACAGAAAACCTCCTCTGAATTAGCTGTCTGCACGGTGACTGCCACCTCCAATTCCTCTCCCCTGAGATCTCTTGAAACCATCCGATTGGGGCTTTCCCTTAACATTTTGCCAAAGCTAATCTTGTCAAGGTTGCCAGTCACCTTCCTGTTATCCTATCTATCCTCGGGTGGATTCGGTGAGCTACTTCTAGTCACTTGACTTCCAGGACTCACTCCTTCCTGCCTCGATGTTTCCTGGAATGGAATGAAAGGGGACAATGAAAGAACCCAGGAGCCCAGCATTCTCCTTCTTTACTTCCAGCTGCCATGACGTCAGTGACTCGGTCATGCCCTCCCTCGCCTCCGGATGGGAATAGGCCCGAGTCCTCTGAAACTGTGAGCCAGGTATTTGCTCTCTCAGATATCTGTCTCGGTGTTGAGAGCTTTAATCCAGGCTTTCAGCTACTCTCAGTATACTGAGATTTCTTGATGCCGGCCTTTCGAAGCTCTTCCTATCCTGGAACATCCTGCATAATTTATCAAGTGTATCTTCTACAAAATAAATAAATAAACTCCCATTTAGAAAGCTTCAATGTCTTTGCAATGCATCCCTTTACTTTGAAATAAAAGCCCTGCTCAAGACTTACATGTCTTTGGTGTTAAGGGAAGTAGGGAATATATTACTAAGACTAACAGCTCTAAAGGAAGGATAGAAAAAAAAAGATTGTTTTACAGTAAAAAAAATGTAAGTCGCCCTAGGATCAGAGATGTAGCACAGCTGGCAGAGTGGCATGTCATCTTATGCCCTGGCTTGTCCTCTTTGGCCATACACCAACTTTTCCCTTGTTCTGTTGTTTTATTTTTCTACTTTATTTACTTAATTCCTTTCTTTTTTGATTTTTTATTTATTACATTTGTGTGTGTGCACATGTGCATTCATGTGTGTGTGTGTGTGTGTGTGTGTGTGTGTGTGTGTGTGTATACGCTACACTCATGCCACAGAGACTGTACTGAGATCAGAGGACAGTTGGCTCAAGCTGTTTTCTCTTTCCACCCTGTGGCTCTCTGGAATTCAACTGTGTCATTAGACATGGTGACAGGCACACTTCCTCACTGAGCCATCTTGCCTGCCTTTTTGTTTGTTTTTGAGACCGTGTCTCAGGAAGTCTAGGCTGGCCTCAAACTCGCTTTGTAAGTAAACGTCTATCCTCCATCTCTCCAGTGTTTGGATTCCAAGCATTCACCATCACACCTGGTTTGTGTGGTGCTGAGAATCAAACCCAGGAATGTCTTGGTGCTATGCAAGAAATCTATCAACTGAGCCATATCCATCAATCCACACAGTTTCTCTAACCTGATTATGAACAATGATTTGGTGAGTTCCCAGTGTGTATGAGAGTTCTTGATATTTAACAAATGTTGAATAAAGCTTATGACCTGAGAAAGCACAACTTGGAGCCGTGCTGGTCGCCAGCATCCAGGTTCCACCACAGTGTCCAGATTAAGGGGCATATGCATGGGTATGTTTGTATAAATAACTGGGCAAGACCACTGTCTGAACTTTGAAGCAAAGAACCATAACACACATTTCAGAGAATTCTCAAGTTCAGCCATGGGAAGGGATAGACAGCGTGGTGGTTTGAATGAGAATGGCCTCCATAGTATCTTCGAATGTTTGGTCCCCAGGTAGTGTACCTGTTTGGGAAGGATTTGGAGGTATGACCTTGTTGGAGGAGGTGTGTCACTGGGGTTGGGCTGTTAGATTTCTGAAGTTCGCATCAGGCATCTCTGTCTCTGTCTGTCTGTCTGTCTGTCTTTCTCTCTCCCTGTACATCAGGATGTAAAGCTCTTAGCTACTGCTCCAGCACCATGCCTGTCTGATTCTCACCATGATGACCATGGTCTAATCCTCTAAAACTGTAAGCAAGCCCTTAATTAAATGTCTAGTGGGTAGCCATTCCAGCTTTGATCTGGAAGTTCCAACCCCCATTGAGGCTTCGGTAACTGTCACGCCTACAAGGCAGGGCCAAGAGAGGACCCTGAAGACCTGAGATCCGAATGCGCCGGCGCTCTTGGTTTGCTGGAGGTAGACGGAGCAGAGTTCTCCAGAGAACACTGCCTGTCTGTGCTACACCTTTCCCAGACCCTGCAACCTACCTATCCCTTCATTTGTAAGTTACCCCACAAAATAAACCTCCCTTTTAACTATGTGGAGTGGCCCTAATAATTTCACCAATATCTTTTGTTTGTTTGTTTGTTTGTTTGTTTGGGGGGGGTTGGTTGGTTTAGTTTTTTTTGTTTTTGGAGACTAGAATTCGCTTTGTAGATCACGCTGGCCTTGAACTCATAGAGAGCTGCCTGCCTCTGCCTCCTGAGTGCTGGGATTAAACATCACACCCTGCCATTTATCTATCTATCTATCTATCTATCTATCTATCTATCTATCTATCTATCTATTTATTTATTTTTAAATAAGAATTGTCTTGGTCCTGGTGTCTTCACAACAATAGAACAGTAACTATGACAGAAGTCTCAGTGATTAAGAACACCCACATAGCTGTTTACAACTACTTGTAACTCCAGTTCCAGGGGATCTGACTCCCTCTCTGGCATCTGTGGACTCTTGCATATACATGGTTAACATAAACTCATGCAGTCTCAGACACATACATGTAAATAAAAAATAAATCTTAAAAATAAATAAAATATAATTCAGTCACTACTTCTTAAAGATGTTACTTACTCAAAAAGATTGTAGCATCTTTAAGTAGCAGAAATACTGTATATGATCTTAGATGATTTATATTAAAATCATCAAATACTTGAATAGAGTGTGATACACTTGTGCACTTGTATTAACAGACGTGTTTTAATATGTATATTGAGTGCCAGGAGCAGTGGTTTTTAATCCCAGTCCTTGGAAGGGGCAGGTGGATATCTGAGTTTTAGGCCAGCCTGCTTTATATAATGAGTTCCAGGCCATCCAGGGTTACATAGTTAGACCCTGTCAAAAAAAATATATGTGTGTGTATATATATAGGAGGGTATGTACATATTTGTGTATGTATGCATAGGTATGTGTATATGTGTGTATGTGTAGGTATATATGTATACATAGGTATATATATGTGTGTGTGTATGGGTGTGTATGTATGTGTATGGGTGTGGATATATGTGTATATATGTATAGGTGTGCATATGTAAAGGTATATGTGTATATATATGTATGTATATATGTATGTATTATGTATTTGTGTGTATAATGTATTGAGTGACATTTCATCAAGCTTTAAAAACACAAAGCCCCTATTTCTCCAGTCAGTCTTTGGTCTCCAATATCAGAGACTCTGCCATGACTACTGGAACCTGCAGCTATTCATTCAGACCCAGAAATGAACCAAACACCGTGAAAAACATAAACGTTTCAATTTGTTACTATAGCAGTCATAAATGCTGAATGTATTCCCAGGAAGCTGGGGCTCCACCACCCAGATGCATTCCTCAACCCCTTCTGGTGTTTGTCAAGGGCTGCACTTCAAGGGAGAGAGTGTATTGACAGCACATTGTAAATGCTAAGTGGCCCTAGCATACAACCAAGTTTCATTATCTTCCATGCTCCCGATGTAGTCGTTTGTATTTACTTTGTGGGTGCTTCCTCCTCTACCTCTGTATTTAGCCAGAAAACAGGCTTAAGACCCTTCTTAGCCTAAGACAGTCTCAATGGAGTAGCCATTTGGGGTGGGGTTTGTAGTTGAAAAGCCCTGGTTCTATCCTACAGCCTAACTAAGATTTTAAAACATTGCTATACACTACAGCTCCCAGACAAAAGTGAGATGGGTAATCGATCTCCACAGAGAAGTGGGATCGCCTCCAAATAAGCATCTGAGAACAAATGCATCAGGTCCAAAGCAATCTGAAAACTCATCCATCCAAAAGCTTTGCAGCCATCTCTATCACACCAATAGCTTGAAATGCAATCCTCTGGCTTACCTGGATCTTGAGCCAGCTTCTGTTCATACTGAATGCAGACTGAACATCAGGAAGCTGAAATCAAGAGTCACCACAGTAAAACTCTTTCTTTCCAATATTTCTATCTTTTCTTTACATAAACCTTTTGTGCAGCTCAATCAGTCTTCTTAAATGAAATACCAAACTTCTTTCTCTAAGCAAAGGCATTATTGGATTTCCCTAGACTTCTGGAATTATCTTGTTCTCTGATTATTTTTAGCATTTACTGACTGTAGTAGTGATCATATATTAAATTATAATTTATGTATTATTAACACAATACACATAATATTTTTGCTGTACCATATGGTTACTTACCTTTTCTCTTCACATCCTATTTCTCAGTAGCTATGTTACTGACTTTTTAAAGTCAGGGATTATAGCATATACTTATTACCCCAGCATGTGTTCTACAAATAGTAGAAATGAAATAGATGACTATTGATCATTTGAGGAATTCACCAGAAATGGAAAAATCATTAGAAATGGGCATTTTGTTCAGAAGACCTTTTAAAAGAAACTGTAGGGCATGGAGGTACATGCCCATATTCCAGAATTTGGTGAGTTGAGACAGGAGGATCACAAGTTTGAGGCTAGCCTGGGATACAAAACAAGACTCTAACTCAAAAACAAATAACAATCACCATTTATGTAAGCGATGGCTTATTGATACCACACTACAGACAGTGATTCCAAATATTATTATTTACCACCCTCTGGAGCTTGCAAATGAGCCCAGCACTCAATAGCACTTACGGAAGATCTGAATTCTGTTCCAAACACCAGTGCTGGCCAGCTCACAACCACCTTTCACGCCAGCTCCAGGGGACCCAAAGTCCTTTCCCCCCTCTGAGGGAAGCAGGTACCTGTTAACACATGATACACGCATGTACACACAAAATAAATAAATAAATAAAATCTTTCAAAACTGTATTTATCACTCTTCATATTTGCAAGTGTATCTCATTGTTTTTCTTGAAAATGTTCAGATTCTAGAAGAAAAATGAAAAATGGAGGGGACTGGGGATTGGTCTGGGAGAAGGATCAATAAACCCCTGTAAGAATTCTAGGACCATTGCTATACTCTAATCTAAGTCACTCTATACTGTATAAAACAGTGGTTTTTTTCAGGCTGGGCATTGCTCTTGGAGACCCCATTTTATAAACACCTTTTGACTCCGTTCTTAGAAGAATGACTGTAGACTTTGGGCAGGCATAGAAACTACATCTGTCTGGCACCACTCATCTAGCGTAGCCTAATAGATGAATTACTCCTGGGAGTACAACGAGACCACCCTATAAGTTTACAGTGATGTGAATGTAGGAGCACGTGTGCCCCCATTAAAATCATAATTTATCAGGCATGCCAGACCAAGGAAAGGCTTTAACTCCCTTGTCTAGACTCCCTAGAGTGATGGACACCTACTATTGTGGTGCCATGGTCCCACAGCGCCAACCTATCATCGGATGCCTGGTGTGTGCGTCAAGGATCAAGGACTCCCCAACTGTTCCTTGAGTTTGGGCTCAGCTTCGTGCACTTGCGCTGACTGCCTACCTGAGGACCTGCTCACCCACCTACCTGCCCATCTGGACCTGATCTGCCAGGCCCCTGTTCCTGGTGTGTTTCCTGCCCTCAGACCCCAGTCCAGCCTTTAACCTCACAGCTGAACTCCCTGGCTTTGTTCTTAAATCTGAGTCCTGTGGCTCCCAAAGCTGCTCCATCCAGGTACTGGTCTGGTTTATTATCATGTCAATTCAGCCCTTCTCAGCCCACTTCTAATGCCTTTAAAACTCTGCTGCAGCCTCTTTAAGTTGTAGTCATTCTGTAAGCCATAAATGCATATATAGATATATTGGTATATTTACTATGTGCTGTGCGTTGTATTACATGAAAGTTGGTTGTGTAATATTTTGTTTGTGTTCTGACAAATAAAGCTTGCCTAGAGATCAGAGGGCAAGCCACTAGTTAACCACAGAGGCCAGGCAGTAGTGGTACACAGATTTAATCCCAGCACTTGGGAGGAGGAAGCAGGAAGATCAGGAGTTCAAGGCCACCCTGGGCTACACGAGATTGAACCAGTCTAAAAGAGAAACAGAGTCAGGTGATGCTGTACTCCTTTAATTCCAGCACAATCAGGAGGTGGAGACAGCAATAGAAGGCAGGTGGAGATAGGATCTTGGCCCCCATTTGGTCTGAGGATTTATGAAGGTAAGAAGTCTCTAGTGTCTGGCTGCTCTGCTTCTCTGATCTTTCAGCTTTCACCCTGATATCTGACTCTGGGTATTTATTGTTAAGACTAATTAGGATTGTGCTTCAGTGGGATATTTGTATATTATTGGAAGATGTGTTGCTGTGATTGGTGTAATAAAAAGCTGACCAGCCAATAGCTAGACAGGAGAAGATAGGCTGAATTTCCAGGAAGAGAAGAGGAGAAGGAATCTCGGCCCACAGGAGATTCCAGGGAAACACTGAAGAGGTCGGACATAGAGTACAGAGTAAAGGTAACCAAGCCACATGGCAGAACATAGATTAATAAAAGCAAGTAAACTGAAGTTATAAGAGCTAGTGACACAAGCCTAAGCTAATGGCCAAGCTTTCATAGTCTAGCGGTCCCAACAAAAAAGTACAACTGCAAGAGTTAGTATGAGTAATTCAGATTAGAACAAAAGAATCTGGCCAGGTAGTGGTGGTGCATACCTTTAATCCCAGTACATGGGAGGCAGAGGCATGCAGAGCTCTGTGAGTTCGAGGCCAGGCTGGCCTACAGAGTGAGTTCCCAGACAGCCAGAGTGGTTACACAGAGTAATTCTGTCTTAAAAAGAAAGAAAGAAAGAAAGAAAGAAAGAAAGAAAGAAAGAAAGAAAGAAAGAAAGAAAGAAAGAAAGAGGGGAAGGGAGAGAGAGAGAGAGAGAGAGAGAGAGAGAGAGAGAGAGAGAGAGAAAGAAACAAGCCAGGTGGTAATGGTGCACACCTTTAATCCCAGCACTTGGGAGGCAGAGGCAGGTGGATTATGTAAGTTCAAGGCAAATCTGGTCTACAAAGCAAGTTCCAGGACAGGCTCCAAAGCTACAGAGAGAAACCCTGTCTCGAAAAACAAACAAACAAACAACAACAAAAGCAAAACAAAACAAAAAAAGAAATTAAAGAACCTGTATTCACTTTGGCCAGGCGACCAAGCTGGGAGGAGCGTATGACAAATTGCTGGACTGAAGTCACTGGACCATGTGAATTTACTGTTATTTGATGAGTTGTGAAAGAATTGTGGAAAGACACAAATCTGTGTTTTGTTATGCTTTTTTTTGCCTATGTTTCAGGCACAGTGTATCATGACATCTGGCACTCATGACTGCTGGTGGATGGCTCAGTGAGTCAAAGGTGCTTCTTGTCACCCAAGCCTGATGACCTCAGTTAAATTCCAGTAACCAAGGTGGGAGGAGAGAAACAATTCTCAAAATTGTCTTCTGATCTTAACCACAGACATATACATACATGTGAGTACATACACTGTTTATTTAAAAATAAAAAAGATCCTGATCTTCTAATCTCCATTGTCCCTCTTAAAAATTATGACTGTGTGTAGAGCACTCAGAAGTCAGAGACAGGAAGATCTCTGTGAGTTCTATACCAGCCTGGTCTACATAATCAAGTACTAGGACAGCCAGGGCTACATAGAGAGACCTTATCTCAAAATAAAAAAAATGAAGATTGGAAACCAGAGAGATGATTTCAGAAGACCTGAGTTGAGTTGTCAGCAGCTACATCAGACATCTTACAACCACACCTGCAAGCACATGGTGTACACAAACTCACAAAGGCACACACTCATACACACCAATAATAATGAGATAAATCTTGTAAAAATTAAGATTAAAATTCCACATTATTAAACTAGAATTTCAGCAGTATGTTGTCATGGCAAACAGCTTACAAACTTATATAATTATGTAAACTGAAAAATAAGTGGCCCTGAGCAATGACTGTAAACTGATTTGTCTTTTTGTATCTCTTAGCACAGACACCCGCTAAGATATAGCAAGTATTTCACATACTAGACAAGGTGCTTTCATTTTTACTTTACAATACAGTGTGCACACAGATTTAGTAACAATTATGCAATATGCAATATACAACAAATATAATATGTTTCACTTGTCATGTTAGTGAAACATATGATAAGCTTATATGGACATACTAAAATATACATTCTTTCATTGTTGTTTCCTTATTTATTTTCAGTAAGAGCTTGCTATATAACCCAAGCGGGCCTTGCACTTGCAACCCTATTTCAGATACTCAAGTGCCGTGTTATTATCCTGTGGCACCACACCTAGCTCATAGATTAGTTTAAATGTGTGTCTACTCATGCGTATGCATGTGTATATGCAGGTACATATGCATGTGGGTATAAACATACATACGGGTCAGAGGTTGATGTCCAGTATCTGTCTTTATTGTTCTCTCCACCTTCTTTCTTGAGACAGGGTCTCTCTCTGTTTCAGCTCTGCTGACTGTCCATCAAGCCCCAGGCATCCTCCTGTCTCTGACTCCTCAGCGTTGGGCTTAGAGACAGAGACCAGCGTTTATAGTGGTGCTGCAGGTCAGGCATATCCTCACATTTGTGTAACAAGTGCTTTACCAGCTAAGCTATCCCCAAACCTTCATAAACTCTTGATGTTACCTTTTAGTTTTAAATCGAAATTTTAAATAAAGATCATTGTAGATTGTCATATAATTGTTAGACACACACACACACACACACACACACACACACACACACACACACACGGCCCTTGTGTACTTTCCCCAACTACTCCTATTACCAAATTTTAAGAAGATACAATATAATATGATCATAATAGTGATAGAGAGACATGTTACGATCCACTAATCTTTTTCCAAATTCCCCTTTGCTCCTTTGCTACTTTGTTGAACTGATTTGTCGCCTGTGTGTGTGTGTGTGTGTGTGTGTGTGTGTGTGTGTGTGCACATGTGTGTGTGAAGTCCTATATAGAGAAGCGTAGTGACAGATGCCTGTAATCCCAGCTACTTGGGAGGATAAGGCAAGAGGCTCTCAAATGTGGATAGATTCATATATCCACAACCACAGACAGGGTTTTAAACAGTTCACTTTGGCTCACCCATTTTATAAACCTCCATAACACTGATTTGTCCTCCATTTCTAAAATGCTATTCCAAAAGCGTCCTGTGAATGGAATATCAGCATGTATAATCTTTTGATGTTAGCTTCTTTTGCTCACTGAAATTCTCTGAAGATTTATCCGCATTGTTGCATGCACTAACACTTCATTCCTTTTTTTCTGGACTAGTGGAAGCTGTGGTCTTAATCCCAGACAGCAGAGTGTGTTCTTCTGTAATCCATTTTAAGAACCTAAACACATGTGACTCCCAGTGAAGGAGTGCCATGAAGTTAATACAGGCTTAATGTTACGTCCGGGAGGGCAGTACGAACTTTCTGAATATGGCTCTGGGTGAGGCCCAGGGTGATCGTGTTAATGGGAAATATATAAACTTAGAAAATACTTCTGAGTTTATTCAGTCACTTGGTCGGCATGATTTACTTTGACCTTGAGGGACGAGGACTGTAATCTTAGACCAACTGAAGCCTCCAAAAGTGGCTCCTGACCTTCTTCTCCACTAGGATAATTTCCAGGCTCCACAGGGCAATATGCCTTGTACCTGAGCAGCCAATGTGCAAACCAGCTGAGTGTGTCAACAGGATGAAGTAGTCCTTTAGAAGCCTGAGCTTGTGTTTAGACAACTTCCTATTTCGGATAAGATGATCAGGGAGCATAGGAAGAAAGTATCACTCATGGAGAGCCTCCAGGAAGCTATGAAGGAAAAGAAGGTTGAGGAATACTACTAACTCAGGCCACATTGGGCCTCACCACTGCTCACAGAGCTCTAGAAAATGTGTAGTACTCTGCAGGAGGCATGCTTCTAAAAGAGGAAACTAGAATGCAAAGTGTACAGATATGCATACAAGAATTCTACCAAGTGATAGAGTTTCTTTCCTTCAAGACAATAATGCTTGATAAAGTCATGGAGGGAACACAGAAAAGGAAATATAGATGCATATAGTATATAGGTAGGAAAATATATGCTCAATCCTGTTTGCGTTTTATTAATTAAAATTTGGACTAAGGATCTGTAAATAGAGGCAGAATATTCAGAGGCAACTAGGAAAAATTTGAATAGCAAATTTCATTGGTTTGCAGATGGTACGTAAATGTGACTGCAAAAATAGACCAGAAAGAACAGGGGGAAATGAGAGAAATTTATATCAGAGATTGAGAAAAAAATATCTAGATGTCAGAAGTGTAACAACAATTTTCTTATTTTTGCTAAGAAATGCCTTATATGTTCATTTCAAAGATAATTAATTCAACGTTTTTTCTTTCGTTTAACACATAAACCAACTTTCAGCTTGGGTCCCTGAGGTTCTTCCCTTCTCTCATTTGAAAATGAGAATATGAAGAAGAGGAAAGCTAAGAGAGCAAAATGAGGAGAAAGAATCATGTATAGGGCCTGACATGCTGGCACATGATTGTAATGTAATCGCAGTACGCTAGAGGCAGAGGCAGGAAGGATTTCTCTGAGTTCAAGGCCTATAAAATAAGTTCAAGGTCAGCTGGGGCTACACAATGTACACAATGAGACCTATGGTGATATTTTCTTTTGTACCAAAATGTTATTTGTATAATAAATAAAGTTGCCTGGGGGTCAGAGCTATTAGCAAGCCATAGGAAAACAGGACAGTGGTGGTGTACGCTTGTGATCACAGCACTTGGTAGACAGAGCTAGGTAAGTCTCTGTGTGTTCAGGGATACAGCCAGCATTGGATACACATGCCTTTAATCTCAATACCAACCACAGAACACCTGGAGGTCTATACAGACGGGCCGTGATGAGGCAGTCCTGTGGTTGGGTTTACAACCAATGAGAAGGCAGAACAGAGACTATATAAAGACTTTAACACAGGAAGTACAGGCTCCTTCAGAGAGGTAGGACCACTGCAGGAGGAAGGGTAAGGTTTTGGCTCTTAGCTCTGACCTCTTGGCTTTCTTCTTTACATTGGTTCTGTGTTTCTTATTTATAAGACGGTTGGTTACATCTACAGAGACCCTGTCTCAAAATAATAAAAAATAAATAATCATGTACAGGTCAGCTGTTGCATTGAGTGTCTCTAACTTGAGCTGCCTCTCTGTTCTGGGTGAGAACAGGTGCTCTGGATGCTCATAGTCCCCTCCGGTCTTCCCAGTCTTCCTCATTCCAGCCCTCCAGTTCTCCCACGTCGCTTTCCTGTGTAGCACATCCCTCTCAGTTCACAGCTGCCTCAGTCTTGTGCAGGCTCTCATCCTTTTCTCCCTGTTTGCACAGCAGGGGCTCCCTAATGGGCACCTGCGGCTGATCTTGGGGGTGGTGCTGTTCTGAACAGAGGTGCCTCTGTTTCCATCCTTCCGGGGTTCTTTTTGTTTCTTTGTTTCTTGTTTTTCTGTTTTGTCTTTTGGGGCAGGGTTTCTCTGTGTAGCCCTGACTGTCCTGGAACTCTCTCTGTAGACCAGGCTGGCCTCAAACTCACAGAGATCCGCCTGCCTCTGCCTCCCAAGTGCTGGAATTAAAGACATTCACTGCCACCACCAGGCCCCTTCCAAGATCCTTGACAGGGATGAAGTGTTTTCAGCATGTAGGATGCCTGGGGCTTGACCCAAAACATTAAGAATTAATGACTAAATAATGGTTCTTCATAGTAGTTGGGATAAAATCCAAGCTCTTAATTTAGTTTACTGGACAAGGGTCTTCACAATCCGGTCCCTCTCTGGTTCACGCAGCATCAACAACCACTCTGTATCTGGCCCTGAATATGAATTACTTTTCCTACCGCCTTCTTTCAAACATCTTATGCTCTTTCCTTCCTTCTATAAGACACAGGTCACTACCCATACCCCTGACAGACAAACTGGGATTCTTCTGGACAGGGATGTTACTCAGGGTAGAGGACATGTGTGCTCTCTAGGGTTTAACTCCTAGTATCCAGAATAAATGTGTGCATTTATGCTCCCCTACCTTATTTTATTAATTCAACAATTTTGTTTTGTTTAAGGTAGAATCATACTATGTAGCCCAAGGTGACCTCAAATCCACTATCACCCTGTCTCCACCTCTTAAGAGCTAGGATTACAAACATGAGCTACGCTTCCAAGCAAACCCATTTAGTTTTCCTTACTGCAGTCCTGTGTTCTTGCCTTGAGATTGATGTTGCTAAGATGTTAGTTAGCCCATACAGTGCCGTTATGGGAAACAGAAAATCTCAGATCATTTTCATATCTGTTTTTTGTACATTATGAAAGTGCAGTAAGTAAACATTCAATCAAAAACTGACTATGAGCTGGTCATAATTCTTTCAGTCTATCAGTTCAGTTTGCACAACTCTCCTCAAGTGAGGCATTTTGTTTTTTTTTTAACTGATGATAAAACTGAGGGTTCAGGTACATCTTACCCAGGAGTTGAAAGTGCAAGAGTCATTCATGAACTTAGACATAGCTCCAGAACCCATTTTCCAGTTTTTTTTTTTTTTTTTTTTTTAAGACAGGCTGTTTCTGTGTAGCCCTCCCTGGCTGTCCTGGGACTCTCTCTGTAAACCAGGCTGGCCTCAAACACAGAGAACTGCCTGCCTCTGCCTTCCAAGTACTGGGATTAAAGTAGTGGCCTTTTCGTGTGCCACCATCAGCTGGCCACATTAGGAGATAATGAATACTGTAAGACACAGCTCTCCAGCCGGCTCAGCTGGTAAAGATGCTTGCTCGTAAGACAGACAACCTGAGATTATCCTTGAGGTCCACATGATGGAAGGAGAGACTCCCAAAAGTTGTTTCCAATTTCCACATGCCCACCAGGGCATACACATGTCCACACACATAGACTCACATGAAAATAAATAACCCCTCATCAAGGAACCTTCTCTTTGCCACAGGTAGAGACCATCACAGAAAAGCACAACGGATCAAAATTCAGAGGACCAGAGGTTGAGTGGTACCCAGTCCCAACTGATCCATCCACAACACAGCTCCTGCATCTAAGGCTCAGGGCTCAGTGCAGAAGAGGGAGCAGGAAGATTGTTAAGAGTCGAAGGAACAGGAGTTTACTGTGAGACTGTGTCTCCTAGAAATGTAAGAGAAGCTCTGCCCGTGATACCTCATCAACATGGCTGTCTACACAAGACCCAAACAAGGACAACACCAATGGACATGCTAATGTAGAAGGGGGTCACATGAAATCTCAACTCTAGACAAAGAACTACAGGCGACTGGGAAATGCTGAGAATGAGAGAAATAGTCTTCTCCAGGCAAGAGCCCCCTAAATGGCCAATGCTAATTGCTCTGCCCTGAAGTCTTGTGCATATAAGTAGCATTATATGGACTGAGAAGGTCCTACTAATATATATATGTGTGTGTGTGTGTGTGTGTGTGTGTGTGTGTGTGTGTGTGTGTATGTATGTGTGTATGTGTGTGTGTGTGTGTGTGTGTGTGTGTGTGTGTGTTATTGGAGGGAAGGAGGCCAAGATTGTGAGAGGGAGAAAAGCTGGAGGTGGGGGTCGGGTACATGGGAAGGGTTGGAGGAAGAAAGGGAAGGTGGAAATGATGTAATTATATTATAAATTTAAGGGTATACAAAATAAAATAAAATTCTGAAAATAAATAACTGTAATAAATTTTTTGAGAAAAAAACTACACTATTTTTTTGAGAAAAATACAATACTATAGTATTGTGAGAAGGCAAATTTTAAAATTATTTTCTGGACTGGGGATATAGTTCAGTTTGTAGGCTGTATGGTAAGAATGAGGGCCTGTATTCCACCCCAGAGTTCTCCCAACACACACACACACACACACACACACACACACACACACACACGCGCGCGCGCGCGCGCGCACGCACTCACTCACACACCACCAATCAGATGAAACAGCGCAGGTCCAGTGTGTGACATGTGCCTGTAATGTCAGCATTTGGGATATAGAGGCATGAGAAAAGGGAGTTCAAGGCTAGCTGTGGCCACCGTGACTCGGTCTCAAAATACCAATAAACAGATGTCTGGCTCAATCTACAGCATTGTTATGCGTATAAAGAAAGGAAAAGAACACAAAAATGAACCAGGTCAAAATTTTTGCCTGTTCCTTTGTGTGACCTGGAGCAACTTGACTATTCGCCTTTGATTTCATCTGTGAAATTTCTTGTCTGAAAAACAGAGATAAGAACCCTTTGCTTCTTGAGTTACCTACAACTAGATTAAGATCAATGAAGAGCAATTGCTTGCCTGGCATTTTTATTGTCAAAGCGAGCTCCTCCAGGATAGGCTAGGGCCACATACAGTAAGCACAGAGGACCACAGATATCTCAAGAAGCCACCGATGGGACTGGAGATGACTCAAAGGTTAAGAGCTCTTGCTACTTGTAGAGGTCATGGGTTCAGATCCCAGCATCTACATAGTGGCTCACGACTGTCCCTAATTCCAGTTCCAGAGGATCCAATAATCTCTTTTGACGTCTGAGGGAGACACACATGTGGTACACATATATACACACAGGCAAGACATTCATATGTGTGTGCATACATATATGACTATATATGTGTAACACACAGGTATATATATAAATAAAATAAATCTAAAAAAGTTTGTTTTCATTAAAAAAACAAACCTTGATACCTTCCTGGGTAACTTTGGCGGTATCTCAGTACCACCTAACAAAGCCCTGTGATCTTGCAACATGATTTCAGCCTTGTTGATCCTCCAGTCTCAAGATCTTGCCCTTTTTACTCTGACTGACAGCAAGCCTTCCTGTGGGTATCACCCGGAAACTCTTACAAAGGGTCTTAAGTTGCCCCCAGGAGCACAGCAAGCTTGCATTCATCATGGACCAAGGAAACGCTATGTGGTAGTCCCCAGCCTCTGACCAGTAAATGCTTTTCCTGCAATGTTTTAGCCCAGCTTTGCAGTTTAGCTTGTGAGTCTACACTAATGAATTCAATCAAATGAAATAGATATTGTCATCAAGCACATTGGACAGTAAGGAAACTGGAGTGAAAGTTGAAGTCTGCATTTTCCAATATCTTAGGCAATAGCACATGTGGCAACTGAATGCCTGAAATGTATCCAAATTGAGATCTCAGTGTAAAACACACCATGAAGACAGTACAAAGAGAAGACATTGCCTCGTTACTATTGGCTTACGGTAATTACGGATCGAAACATTTTTGATGTTTCTTTGATATTTTGATATTACAACCAGGCCCTGGCAAGTGTTGTACCACTGACCTACGCTTCTAATCCTCATCTGTTTGCTTTAGTCTCCTTTAGCCTGACTACCAGAGAATTTAAAATTCCTCATGTGTGGGGAGCCAAGGAAGTCCTCAGTGAATGTACATTGTTGATATGGGCCCAGCCACGTCAAGGACCAATCAATCCTCAGACTCACAGGAATGCCTGAGTCTCAATTGCTCCACCCTCAAGGCATCCCCTCCTCCGACCAGTGAGGCTCAAAGGGATGGCAAAGCCTTCCTCTGATTCAAGTGTGAATGCTAGCAGTGTGTGTGTGTGTGTGTGTGTGTGTGTGTGTGTGTGTGTGTGTGTG
>CABHPQ010192941.1:6956-19204 GCA_902168405.1 Peromyscus aztecus
CATTTTGTTTATAATCCTGTTATGATCATGAATGTATAGATATCTCCCTGGGGCCTTTTCCTTTGTTCTTTCTTTCTTTTTTTAAATTTGTTTGCTTGTTTTTTTTTTTTTTTTTTTAAACAGGACTTTTCTAACTAAATCCTTATTAGTCTTTCTTTTTCTTTTCTTTTTTTTGGGGGGGTTGTTTTTCAAGATCACATTCAGCTTCTATTTTTCTTGATGATATCCACATTAAAGGGTACACATTGGTGACACCTATGACCATATACATATAGATGTTAAAGTTTTTATTTTCTCTCTTCTCCTGCTTTGTATGGATCAGCAAGTAAAGGGCTTTTACAGCCTAGCACCCTGAGTTCAAACTCACGTAGAGATGGAAGGAGAGAACCAACAACAAAGTTGTCTCTGAGGTAGAGTCAGGTGGATCTGAGTTCAAGGCCAGCCTGGTCTACAAAGTGAGTTCCAGGACAGCCAGGGCTATACAGAGAAACCATGTCTCAATTTAAAAAAAAAAAAAAAAAAGTTTTCTCTGGGCTCCACATAGAATGTAAGGTCTATGAGTGGCATGACTTGTTTGTCATTTTGTCATTGTGTGTTTTCAGAACCTTTAATGGTACCTGACAAGGTAGGCTTCCACAAAACATTGTTCAATCACCCCCCAAATACTACAGTTTAAATCTTTCTATGTTAACATACCCATTCAAATTGAAAAAAAAAAGTAACTATAAAAATTACTATATTTACCACCTCTAACTAAATCACTTATGAGTTTTATAGTCTACCATAAAAGCCCATTCTTTAGGAATTACATTCAAAAATTTACATACAGGGCCAGTAGGTTGGCTTGGAGTATAAAAATGCTTGACATCAAGCCTGATGACCTGTTCAATTGTAGGAACCCACACCATAGAAGAAAACTGACTCTCACAAGTTGTCCCCATCCTCCATGTGAGCACCTAACACACACACACACACATACACACACACACACACACACACACACACACACACACACACACACAGTGAGAGAGAGAGAGAGAGAGAGAGAGAGAGAGAGAGAGAAATATGTAAATGAATGAATATTTTTATTTTTAATTTTTATGACAAGGTCTTACCGTGTAGGCTAGGCTGCCTTGGAACTCACACAGGTTCATCTGCCTCTGCCTCTTGAGTGCTGGGATCAAAAGCATGTGCCACTATGCCTGGCTAATAAATAGAACTTTAAAATAAAAAATAATTATAGCCAGATATATTTTTGTAATTAATGCATCATATTCACTGAAGAATAAATGTCTTGCAAGTACATGCAAAGTAGTTGTGAAGGATGATGCTGTATCTGTTTCTAAGATCACCTGTGGCCTTCACTGGTAGATGCTCTAAAGAAGTGTTTAAAGCATTCTTTTAGGTGGTACTGCTTCTGATTATCATGGAAACATTAACCAGGATGTTTCTATCAAGTCCTTCTCACAACAGTTAACAGAAACAGAAAATTATTTTTCCTTCCATTAAGTGGTAAACTGAATAAAGACTCAGTCTTTCTATCTAACAGGGGCGAGAGGCAGAGTAAGTTGATTCCAGGGGTCACCAGTCTTAATATTCAATAACGTTCTCTGTTATTGAATCACTAATCCTTTCTCTAATGTCCCCAAACAAAACTCAGTTTAGGATTGTTTAGAAGTGGAGGGGCACAGGACCCGGTTCTAGCATGAAGATGGGAGAAGATGCTTGAAGATGCCTTCTAGGCAAACTTACTCCCTGGACCGAGATGTGAACATGGAAGGCTTTATTTAGCTGTATGTGTGTCTGTGCATGACGGGTGTGGGGCTGATGTCACACAGAGATGTGGAGGTCAGAGGACAAGGCTGGAGAGTTGGTTTGTTTTGTGCATTTTTACGTGGGCTCCAAAGATTTAACTCAGCTTGCCAGCCTTGTGCAAAAGCACCTTTACCCTCTAAGCCATCTCTCTGCCCCAGAGAAAGACCTTTGAGGAAGAGTGAACCCAGGATCTCACACATATGAAAGCACATGATGAAAACTGGAAACGCAACTCAGCTGGCAGTGTTTGCCTAGCACACACGAATCCCTAGCTTTAATCTCCAGCAATATGTAAAGCAGGAACAGTAGTAGCCCCTGCTTGTAATCCCAGCACTTGGGAGAATTGGAAGGTCAAGGTCACAATCCTGGGCTACCAGAGATACCATCTCAAAAGTTAGAGGGAAGGACAGCACGCTCTAGCACTGGACTGAGCCCGTAATTGGTAAGAAAGACCTTTGGACCACCAGTCCTTGGTTTCTTCTTTGGGCATCATGACACAAAGGCAAGATACTTGGAATTGAGGCATCACACTTGTGACCTAGCTATCAGCTAAGGGTTGCAAAGTAGAAAGATTAGAGAAGCCTGCATCCCTGAGGACATTGTAGAGCTACAGAACCAACTATCCTGGGCGGAACAATCTCGGAACCTCTTTTCTCACAAAGCTGTAAAGTCCTAAGATTTAAAGCCTTGTTCATGGAACCCTAAGTATTGTGTGTACGTGTGTATACAAGTATGCACTGGGCACTTGTGTGTGTGTGCATCTGCGGAGCTGTGTTTTAGGCAAAATTCAGAAAGATACAAGTAGCTGTTTTGGAGGCAGAAGAAGGGATATGTTGAAAGAGAAAGAAAGACACCAACAAAGGATAAATCAGAGCTCCATTGTGGTCTTTGTCGAGATGACCCTGACAGCCTCGAGGCAATTCAGAATATTACACTAAATCCTGAAGCTCTTTAGAAAGGCTCAAATTGTGTGACTACAGAACCAGAAAATTTAACACAATGAAATCTTTTATGAGTTTACTTTTGTGTATTAAATTTGAAAGAGCTAACAATTGGCATCTGATGGAAACGCATGCAAGGTACGGCATCTCCCTCTCTCGTGTTTCTGCTTCCCTTCCAGAAGAGCCCTCTCAGAACACTCTAGAGAGCCTGGGTCTGGATCTGCATGATCCCAGGTGACTCACTTACTCAAAGCCGTGCCGGTGGGTGACATCTTTTCTGTTAATGCTGGCAGCGTCATTTCCACCACACCTGCCTCTGAGTTGTGAGCTAGACACAATCAACCTGACACCTTCATTTCAGGACTCACAATCCCATTGTTCCCCTCTCCTTAGAAAAACAGCTAGAGTTTTAGGAATTATTCCCCCTGCTTCACCTTCTCTCATTCCAATTTGGAAGCTCACAGCCTTTCTCCCCTTGCTTGTAAAAACGCTGCCTTCTTAGGGGCAGCCAGCAACCCTTGAGTCTGCTCCAGGAAAATAAGAGTCTATTATCTTCATCACAATGGCACACCCCCAGAGTTATAAAGGAATTTTCCATCCTCGGCCCCGCCCATTCCTCAGCATCCCTGCTCCCTCCTACCTTTTGTATGCCCACCCCAGAGCTTGGCCTGGAAGTGTGGGCTTCTGTTTCCTCTGAAGCAGGAAAAGAATAAAGGGAGCTAATAGACACTGCTGGGGGGATCCTGCCTGGGGTCGGTTCCTAAACTCCGACATACCCTGTGGCACTTAAAAATAAGATAAAATAGTAAAAATAGTCATGGTGGTGGTATCCTCTGTCCTCTACCAAGGACAAGTCCTTCAGGGCACAATAGCTTTTGTAATTTGTCAACACAGTCTCTAAGCAACAAAGACTTGAGTGATGCACCGCACAATAAAGTGCTTGGAAATACCTTCATTCTTCAAAGCACACTGTAAAACCACCTATGTGTTCCTTCTATCCAGTCTGCATGGGTGACTGTATTATCAATCTGAAGGTGGAAGTACTCACGGAGCACCTGTTGTCAGCAATCGTGTTAGGCACCCAGTATAAAAGGGGCCTTCTGTTGTCCACACCTCCTAACAGAGCAATTAAGGAAACACACGTCTGAGGCCATTAACCAGACATGACTATATAGAAGAGGGCTTGTAAAGGGAGCGATTAAGGGGAGTGAAATCTACCGGGAAGCAATGCACGGTAGCTGGAAAAGGCACAATGTTGGCCCAAGCTTGGACAGTGAGCATGAGACTGGAAAAGAAAAAGCAAGAGGGAGAGAAACCAACTGTAGCTCCAGGCTTCCTGATCAGATAGGTGACTGGCATGAGGGTACCACCCAAAATAGGGAACAAAGAGGACAACTGGAGTGGAGTCCAGACAGTGAGGTCTAGTCAGCCAAGCTCAGTCTGCAGGACCCGATGGAGAAACACACAGAGAAAGCCCAGGGTCCAAAGAGGAGATGCCGCTGAAGATACCTACTGAAGGGACAGTAGCCTGCCATGATAATAGAAGCTGCAGGAATGGGTGCCTAGTCTGAGGAAAAGTATAGATATATGAGAGGAAGTCAAGCAAAGACAAAAAGCAGAACTCTGAAAGGCATTACCAGTTGGTGGTGATGGGTGTGGGTGGTAACGCGCCAGGAGAAACTCTGGTAGGAAAACCGTGAACCAGTCATGGTGACAAACACACTCCTTGTGCTCAGTCTCCTCTCCTACAACGCCTGCTCCACAAGTCCCCTCCTTGACTTAATCATGTTGCAAGCTCTCAGTGGTCTTTAGGTGCCAGCCCCCTTTGCGACCGCTGAATTCACCAAGCAAACAAAGGGTCCCATTGTATTGGACCATGAACCTCCACTCAAACCGAACACACTCTGTCAGTTTGATTCGATTTCCCTCTGTTGAGAGTATTTGTGTCTGTGTTTCTGGGCTTCAGATTGACAGCTGACATAAGGTGGTGGCATTCCATGTACTATTTAAGGATGTCGGCTTTCGTGTCTAACATATGTGGGTGTGGATCGCTTTCTCTGCCGGTTACTTGTCTTTGATCTTGAGAAATCTGCTAAGCCTGAGTTTCTTTTTTTTTCTTTTCTTCTGTTTTTCAGTTGCTGGAGATCAAATCCAGGGCCATGGACAAACAAGACAAGTGTTCTACTGGTGAGCCACACCACCACCCTTATTACGTTTTTGAAACAGGATCTCACTATGTAGCCTAGGCTGACTTCAAATGTTAGATCAACATCTCTCTCTCTCTCTCTCTGGTTTTTTCCGAGACAGGGTTTCTCTGTGTAGCATTGGTGCCTGTCCTGGATCTCTGTATGTAGACCAGGCTGGCCTTGAACTCACAGAGATCCACCTGGCTCTGCCTCCCCGAGTGCTGGGATTAAAGGCGTGGGACACCACCACCTGGCTCATGCCTCTCTCTTAAAAGCTAGAATGGCAGGCATGGATAACCACTCCTAATTCTACTTTGTTTTGTATTGATTTTTCATTTGTTTGGTTTGTCTGTGTGTGTGTGTGTGTGGGGGGGGTGTTGTTTTTGTTTTTCTCAAAAGAAAAGCCTTTTGACAAGGTTTCTCTTAGCAGCCCTGGCTGCCCAGGAACTTTCTCTGTCGGCCATGTTGGCCTCCAAGGCTTGTGCCACCACAACCAGAGCTTGCTTTGCTTTTAAGACAGGCTCTTGTTCAAATAGGACTTGAACTGGTGGCGATCCTGGCAGATGGGCCTCCCAAGTGCTGGGATTACAAGCAGGCATCATCACACTTGACCTCTCTTTATCTCTCACTTGTGCTAATTATCATGGCTGAGGGTGAGGAGACAGTGCACTTGAAGAGCTAGCCGTAGGATTCAGACGCGTGCCGGCTGAGTAAGTGCAAGCATCAGGACTCCAGAGGGAGTGGAGACCATTGCTGCACGGTGAATGGGGTCTATGGCCTTACCATCCCGAACTCACGCTGATCTTAGCTGATGGTATGAATGGTGTTCTCTGGCCTCCGTGGGTGGGAGCAGCTTCAGGAAGGAAAACTGGTTCACTAAATCAAAACTGCTAAAAAAAGTCCTCGTAGGATTAAGGATGCTTGCAAAATTTTCAACCAAAGCAATTCTCCTGGCACAACAAAGGAGTTGACTTAATCTCCCTGTCAGCCTTAGCCTTGGTCCAGGCTCTATAATCAACGAAGACCAACGAATGGGGGTAAAAAGGATAGAGCTGCTGAGCAAAGCCCTGGAATATGGAGAAGAGCACAGAGCACAGCCAGTGTGATGAGAGGCATTAGTTCATATGATGCTGGAAATGTACATACTTACAGTCCTTTTTTTTAAAAGATGTATTCTACTTGCATTTATGTATGTCTGTGTATCTGTTTGAGTGTATGGCATGTGTATGAGGTTGCCATCAGATGCCAGAGAGGGCATCTTGTCTCCTGGAGCTAGAATTACAAACTGTTGTGAGACAGACGTGGGGGCTGGAAAACAACCTTGGGACCGCTGAAAGAACAGCTCTCCAGTCTCACTCGTTGACTGGTTCTGAGAAGTTATCTCACAGTAACGTTGTCCAGGCAGGTATGGGGCTCGTAGACTCAAAACATCCTCTCACTTTACCTCCGAAGTGCTGTAACTACAAGCCTGTCCCGGGGGCTGGTTCAAGCTCACAGTCCAGCTGATCCCACGAGGCCATGCACGTAGCACCTTCCTTCATGTCTTGGCTACTCGGTGGGGCAGCCGAATGCTTTCAGCACGCAACCATTTCCAGAAAGGGCTTTATTCAGCACGTTCAATCCCCAAATGAGCTAGGGAGAAATAACCTTACGATAGGAAGGCAGAGACAGCAAAAGAGAAACTCAATTTCCATAAAACCTCTAAAAAGATTTTAGTTTTCTTAGCCCATCTTGGGACAATCTGGGGGTAAAAGGTCAATCAAATCCAACTTATACGGGATCATAAGCTGCAGAAAAATGACACAATTCTTCTTCATAAGAACTGAATAAAGGTTAATGGATTTGAAAAATTGCATTTCCAGGAGTCTGGCTTTTAATGCCAAGTGCCTGGCAACAGACCATCCATTCTATAGGAAAATCATAGATGAACAGCTTGTGTATAAGATGATGTGGAAGATTCCCGGAGATTTGGTACTTCTTTAGTGAAACAGAAGGTTTATTTTTATCTTTTTAATGACTTTCAAAAAGGTTAAGATACAAAGTAACGGGCTTCATTAAGTGTTTTCATACACAAGTCTTATTACGAACTTCCCTCCCCACAGCCATAGCTCCCATGCTTCCATAGTGCCTTCCCAGTCCCTCATGCCTCTGTGTCTCTGAGGCCAGGAGATAGACAGGAAGGAAGGAAGGAAGGTTCCGGGGCTCTGGAGCTAGCTCAAGCCTGGCCAACTTAATAAGACAATGTCTCAAAACAGTCAAAAGACAACTCAGGGATGTAATTCGTGCCTGCCTAACAGAATGAGACCAGGCAATCAATCCTCAGTACCTCATTGAAGAAAAAAATGGACAAAACTGTTTTCAAGGACAATCAACAAAAACAAAGCAATTGTGAAAAATGCCAAAATAGGATTTGTTACTTTGTATGCTAATTAAAAAAATAAAGATAAAAATAAACTAAGAAAATTTAAACTGTTCAGACTTGCTCAGGTAAAACAACAACAACAAAAAAAATGCTTGCTTAATTTCATTAAAAGGAAAAATAATTTCCAGGTGTAGAAATCATCAGTAACCTAGATCAGAGTCTCTTCTAACTTCTTTCAACTCTGTGACGCCATGCACAGGGCTATGACCCAACCCCCTCCGGCCCTTGGCTGGAACACTCTTCCGTCCCTCCAATCCTACACTGGGGACATCCTCAGAGGAACTGCTTCTGATCCTCTATCATAGAAAAGCTACTAGTCTGGGCTCCAACCTAGACAGTTCTGTTTGCAACCTGCATACAATCCAGAAATGATTTGCGGGTTGGGGATTTAGCTCAGTGGTAGAGGCCCTGGGTTCTGTCCTCAGCTCTGGAAAAAAAAAATGTCAGTCTCTAAACCTAACAAATGGCCATCATTGAGTCCCAGGGTATACATATTGGCCTCAAGGACTGCCCTCTGTAAAAAGACCAAGGGGAAAGGCTCGCTCCACCCTCGAGACCAGTTTGACAGGAATTCCACATCCTGAGTCCTCAGGCACAGCTGAAGAAAAATGATGGCAGTTACACATGAGTAAATCTCCTATCTCTAGGCACTTGTCACTCAGTAGGAAAGAACAGAATGCGGTCAGAAGAGACCCACAGGGGTTGGGGATTTAGCTCAGTGGTAGAGCGCTTGCCTAGCAAGTGCAAGGCCCTAGGTTCGGTCCTCAGTTCTAAAAAAAAAAAAAAAGACAGAAGAGACCCACAGTGGATAACTGTAGACACAGGCGCTCTCCCGCTTGAGTCTAAGGGTGGTACAGCCTAACACTGTCCAAATTTTACCAGCAGACCCCTGTCCAGGATGTCTGGCCCATTACAGAGATGGCAAAAATCAACATCAGGCTTGCTACAGTGATTCATGAAGATGTGAGGAAGGATCTCCTAGGAAGTGCTTTTCGACTAGTCCTTGTCACAGTGGCAAACACCAGGATGAGTCTTGTTTGACGTCAGCTTATTTCCTATCAACCTAACCCTCACTCTCTGTGGTAGAGCATACTTTCAAAGAAGGCTCACACGTCACACCACAGGCTGTTCTTACGATGTGATATCACTCTCCACCCTTGTGCCTATCAAGTGTTGATCTCTGGGTCCTTCTCTTTGAATCTAGATGAACTTGGACCACCTTGACCAATAGAATAAGGCAAAAGGGACCTTAGGTGGTTCCAGAGCGAGGTCATGAAGATGCTTTTCACGTCTGCGGAACTTGACTGGTACTTTTACACTTGGTCCTCAGTGCCCGCCCTGTGGGAGCCAAGAGTCTCTGTGGAGAAGGTTCGCCCAGGTGTTCTCCCCCGTCCCACCCAGCACTGGCCGCTCACATAAGATGTGTGACTAGAATCAGCTTACAGGATTCCTGCCCTAGCTGAGGGGCTCGCCCCCACTGATTCCTCAGTCTAACCAAGCTGCAGATTAATGAACAAAATGCATGATTACTGCTATATGATGCTGCTGTGTTTGCAGTGGTTTGTTATGCAGGAATTGATCATGAAAACTATTTATAAATCCTTGAAATAAAAGCGAGGGTAAGAGGCTATTGAACTTCAGGCTGCTGTGTGTCACTAGACATAGCTCATTAGTTCCTCAGAGTACCATAATCTGACGATATAATAACTACTTATAAAAACATAAAACGCTAATCTTCTTCAGAGTTCACAGTGAATGAAGCCTAAAATACCTTCTTATTTTTCATTAATATTCAACAAAACCGACTTGGAAATCATTTTTTTCTTTTTTATTTTTTCTTTTTCTTTTCTTTTCTTTTTCCTTTTTTTTTTTTCTTTTTTTGGTTTCTTTCAGGACAGGGTTTTGGGTTTCTCTGTGTAGCCCTGGTTGTCCTGGAACTCACTCTGCAGACCAGGCTGGCCTCAGAGAAGTTCCTCCCTCTACCTCCCAAGTGCTGGGATTGAAGGCATGGGCCACCACCACCTAGCTGGAAGCTTCTTATTAAGCTAAACATATACCTACCATATTGTCTTAGTGAGGGTTACTATTGCTATGACCAAAATTAAGTTGGGGAGGAAAGGGTTTTTTGGTTAATTCATCACTGAGGATGGATCACAGGAACTCAAGCAGGTCAGGATCCTGGAGGCAGGAGCTGATGCAGACACTATGTATGGAGGGGTGCTACTTACTGACTTGCTTATCATGGCTTGCTCTGTCTACTTTCTTATAGAACCCAGGACCGCAAGCCCACAGATGGCACCACCTACTATGGGCTGGGCCCTCCCCCATCAATCACTAATTAAGAAAATTCCCTACAGGCTTGCCTACAGCCCAATCTTATGGAGGCATTTTCTTAATTTAGATTCCCTCTTCTTAGATGACTTTAGCTTGTGGCAAGTTGACATAAAACTATTCAGCACACATATGATCCAACAATCCTATTCCTAGACAAAAACATATCCAAGAGAAACATAATCTTACACTCACACAAAATCCTACATACAAATATTTAATGGCAACCTCATTCATAATGGCTCTAACCTGGACACAATCCAAAATATTCATCTAGTGAATGGCCAAGAGTGTTAGACCACACAATAGATACAGTTCAGCAACAGAGAAGAATAAAATGTTGACCCATGCAATAACTTAGATGGGCTTTATAGGCTGAGTGAAAAAAATCAATTTCAAATGGATGTATTCCAGGTAATTCTATTCATCTGGCATTCTGGGAAAGGCAAAAAAATATAAAGTCTTGGGCTAGGGATATAGCACAGTGGCTGAGCCCTTGCTCATCAGATCCTGTGTTCAGTGTCTAGCACTGGAGTAAACTCTCTCTCTCTCTCTCTGACACACACACACACACACACACACACACACACACAGCCTCCTAACTACCAAGTGTCCAATGTGAGTGAAGTGCTGAGTCACAAGATTAGCAGATGAAATATTACAGAGCGACATAACCACTCTGTGTCCAGATGGTGATCATTATACATTAATATTTGTCAAAACCTGTTAAGCTATATGTAAAAGAGATTTTTTACTATCCACAAATTAAAAGCAAAATGTAAAACCTGACATGGAGACCCAGGCTTGTAATTACAGTAATAGGAAAGTAGAGGCAGGAAGGTCAAGAATTCATGACCATCTTCATCTTCACACCAAGTTCGAGACCACCCTGGGCTACAGGAGGCCCTGTATCCAAAAAGCAATAAACAAATACCCAAACATTTTAATTTGAAATATACACTTAAATGTTCATACATTGCTATAGTCATTTATTGCCTCTTTCTCCCATCCATTCACTGTCCAAAATCAGTTGTCCTCTCCTAAAATTCCAATGCTGTGTAGAACAGGAAAACTCAAAATATAACATATTTTTGTTCAGTGATGGGGACTGAATATAGGGCTTTGTACAAGATGCAAGTGTGTGTGTATGTGTGTGTGTGTGTGTGTGTGTGTGTGTGTGTGTGTAGATACATATCCCCATGAGGTGTATCCATACCCCAATATACAACATCTTGACAAGCCTATACAAAGAATAGAATTAATAAAAGAAATAGAAAATCTTGACACTGAAAGTGTATTTTTAGGGGGAGTAGAGAACCTGTTCAAGAAGATTCTCCATTAACCCAAATTATTCAAACTGTGACCTTTTTCAGAAGTGTGGTACAGACAGCAGTAGTCCCCAGGAGAAAGAAAAATGAAGTGAGGCGGTCTCTGCCCTCAGGAAGCCCAATGCTGGAGAAACGCTTTCAGATAGCATAAAAGTGGAGAGAAAATTCAAGTTATTCTCATTTGATGGGTTTGAGTAACTTCACTTCTGCTTAAAACCCACACTCAAGCCAAGGCGGCTCAAAAGAGAATTTCATGAGGATAATTACCCAGGCTAGGAGCGCCAAAAGGGCTGGAAGGAGCTCCCTTAATAGTCCCAATGCTGGGATCAGAAGAGCAGCAAACACTGGCTGTGAACTAAGCCACCAAGACCCATTTTAAATCCCCGGGTTGAAAATCTCTGTCCATGAAGCTCAACGCACAGCACCCTTTTCCTAAACTCCCGCTTTATTATCTTGAAGAGGGGAATAACGATATCTCCTTCCCAGGACTATTGTGAGCTGAGCACTTTGACTGGTTCCTTGTAAACATTTCATTTTTGCCACCTGAGTGGTATCTAAATTACCACAGCATACACAAAAAGAACACTTTCTGTTTCCATAAATGAAGTGACACCAATACCCAGAGATCCCGGGGAAGGACTGATCCCCAAGGAGCTGGTGATACCACATTTTGTAGCACAAAGAGTGAGGTCATCCCATAGGTCCTCAAAGATTCACAGCATCCATACCATAGAAACCCCATGAACCCACAGGGCCACTTAGTTTATAATGGTTTGTAAAGATGTTCTGTTCAGGGGCCGGAGAGATGGCTCAGCAGGTAAGAGCTCTGGCTCCTGTTCCAGAGAACCTGGGTTCAATTCCTAGCACACATGACAGCTCACAACTGTCTGTAACTCCAGTTCCAGGGATTCTGGAACCCTCACACAGACATACATGCAGGCAAAACACCAATGCACCTAAAATAAAAATAAATAAATCTTAAAAAAAAAAATGATGCTCAGTTGTGAAACTATCATTTCTTGCCAGGCAGTGGTGGTACATGCCTTTAATCAGTACTCAGGAGGCAGAGACAGGTGGATCTCTGTGAGTTCAAGGCCAGCCTGGTCTACAAAGAGAGTTCCAGGATAGCCAGAGCTGTTACACAGAGGAAACCCTGTCTGGAAAAACCAAAACCAACCAACCAAACAAACAAACAAAAACTATCATTTTTTCAATCCTTTTTTTT
>CABHPQ010192941.1:24204-48996 GCA_902168405.1 Peromyscus aztecus
CACAAGCCAAAGCAAGCTGGCATGCAGGATATGTGTCTTCCTGATTTGGTAACTAATTTGACTTATGAGTATGAAAGGAGCAAATAACACTTCTGAACTTTATTTATTCAGAAAATAAAATAAGATTTTTTTGTTTGTGGTTGTTTTGTGTTTGTGGTTTGCTTGTTTTTTTTGGTTATTTTTTGTTTTGTTTTGTTTTTTTGTTTTTGTTTTTGTTTTTTTAGTGGGAAGTCTAAAAATGAAGGCCAGAGGTTGTCTGCACAAGTTATACCTCAGGCACCCTCCTCCTTTTGTTAAGAAAGGGTTTCTCCTCTGGAGCTCACTATAGGCTCCAGCCGCCTGGCTAGCCATTGAAGCCTCAGATTACACCTGCCCCCCGCCTCTCCAGTGCTGGGAACAAGAGCATGCATAACATCACACCAAGGTCTCTCTCTCAGCAGTGGTTCTGCATATTGAACTCCAGTCCCTTGCAAGCACTTTACCAACTGAGCCCCCTCTCTAGCCCTACTTTACTTTTGAGATAGGGTCTCATATAGCTCAGGCTGGCCTTGAACTCAGTGTGTAGTGAAGGATAACCTGTAAGTAATGATCTTCCTCTACCTCCTTGATGATGGTATTACAATCAGTGACACCACACCCAATTTATGCATTGCTAGGAATTGAACCCATGACCTTATGCATGCTAGGCAAGAATTCTACCAACTGAGCTATATCCTCAGCCCCAGGTTATGACTTTTATGACTTTTTTTTTTTAAAAAAAAAAAAAAAAAAAAAAAAGAACAGAAACCTGGCTTGATTGCAAAAATTTTTAATCCCAGCATTCAGGAGGCAGAGGCAGACAGATAGATCCCTGTGAGTTCCCAGTCTCTAAATAAATAAATAATTGAAAAGGATAGGAACACTGTTTTCTTAGAAGCATGATAAGACAGTATATTGATAAGTTATTTTATTATTCTTGCTGTTGTTTTCTCTCTCATAAGGGCCATTCTGGAAGGACAAAATGAATTTGAAGGTCACCTGTCCTTGACTCTCATTTTTAGATATACATTTTAAACCACTTTAAGGGAAGATAATTAAGTATTTCAGATATTTCATGTTGTGTCAACATTTTCTAGAAGTTCTAAAAAAACAAAAATATCTGAGTCCAAAGCTAGCCAATGGTTCAGCCAGTAAAAGCACTTGTTTCGCAGGTCTGGAGAGCTGAGTTCAATCCTCACAACTGACTGAAAGGTAGACAGAGGGAACCAGCTCTACACATGTGCACCATGGAATGTGTGCCCACACTCACACTTTGTGAATGCACAGGCACAAACAGAGACACATCAATAATAAAATAAAATCTTAGTCCTAAAGATCAAGTTGTAAGAATAACATTTGATCGATAAAATTCCAATAATAAATCAAATTGTTAAATTAGAGCATAAATGTAGCAAGTAGATCAAAAAACGAATTCAGTTATACACTGCTATTTTAGATCTATGCAAACTTGGATATAACTTAGACTCGTTACTAGAGAAAAGATCAAAACAAAATGCTGAAAAATATTTTATCTAAATTCGAAGAGGATCCCATAGACAATTCAAAATTCAAATAGTTCAGTGCTTTAATTATAAACTTTAAAAATTCATATTTACTGATGAGAAATGGTCCCCCCCCCCTTTTTTTTTCTTTCTTCTTTTGGGTTTTTGAGACAAGGGTTTGCTATCTAGCCCTGGTTGTCCTTGAACTCACAACAGTCTTCCTCCCCCTAGGGCTGGACTTCCAGGTGTGTGCCTCCATGACCATCTTGCCTTCTTCATCTCTCTACCTTAGGATATAAATATCATTTTGCAGCATGCTTGGTTACTGACCCCCGGAATCAGGAGGATCAGGAGTTCAAGGTCATCCTCGATTATATGCCAAGTTGGAGGCCACCTGGATTCTGTGAAATGCTATAGTCAAAAAAAAAAAAAGAAAGAAAGAAAGAAAAGAAAAGAAAAGAAAAGAAAAGAAAATGGAATGGAGCATGGGGAATATGCCCAAAATACAACATAAGAATTTTCCAACTTAAAAAAGGAGAAAAATGATGAATGAGTGTGTGTTGAATAAGTGAATTTCAACACAGTATATTTTCTTTCTTTCTTTGGTTTTGGTTTGGTTTTGTTGAAACAGGGTTTCTCTATGTAGTCCTGGCTGTCCTTTGTAGGCTTTCAAACTCAGAGATCCACCTGCCTCTGCCTCCCAAGTGCTGGGATTAAAGTCATGCACCACCACTGCCCTGCAACATAGCATATTTTCATTCAAATTATGAATTACATATATTAATTTACCAACTCTACTTGTTATATACCCACCAGACCTTTTCTAAAATATTTTTATATCTAAATTTTCACTATATGTTAAAATTATGATTAACAAGTTTATTGCTAAAAGCCATTTAACGTGTTTAAATATACTCTTGACTCCTTTGGACTTCTGTGTTTTTAATTATACTTTTCTCCCAACATAGTTCAGAAAGAGGAAGGAGGTTCAGATCTTAAGTTAAATCCAATTAAACCCAGAATCCTCTGGAAAAAGAGTAAATGACATAGAGAGACCTGTCCGAGAAACAATGACACATTGGCTACACAGTGTGACTGGGACGTCGGACGGCTCATCACGTAGCAGGACAATGCAGCTACACCTTCTGTTTTGCTATTTTTAATATGTTCTGAATCGCTTGCAGGCAAATGGAGGAGATGCAAGTCTGCAGCCAGAGGTTGTCGGCACGTCAGTTCTACCTGACTAAGTCAGGTAGAGGGCAATGACCAATCTGAGCAACCCATTTCTCCATCCTATGCAAATTAATGCACCAACCACTGAAGGAGTGTGCCGGAAGGTCAAGAACATGAAACCCTGGACAGAGGACACCAGTTGGTGACTCCGACGTTTGCATGATGTCATTTCACACAGCTTTTAACGAGGTCTTCTCAGGAAAGTGTCTACTTTGCAGAACAGCAATGACCTTTCATGCAAATTTTTCCAAGTAACTATTTTCATTCCTAGTATATCTAAGGTCAGTAAAAGCGTTCTAAATATAGAATAAGACTTCACAGTAATGTTTGTGCATGCTCACATTGTATTTAAATTAACATATTTAACATTTTACTCTCTAAATATTCATATCTGGTGTTACACACATTCACATTAACATATTTAGACAATATAGTTATAAAATGATTTTTGCTTAGGATGTGATTTCTCTTACATGGCAAATAGTAACATCACATTCATTCTTACATGCACAACTACCCCTAATCCAGACTTAATACCTGTCCTCACAATTCTAAAGGAAAAAAAAATAGCTTCAAGTGCAACTTAAAATACACGGTCATAAAACTGGAATCCTGGTCCACCATAAGGATTTCAAATTCTAACAATTCCTTTGGAAACAGACTGCCATAAAAACAAGTTCACATTAATTTTTAGGCTTTGTATTTTAAATGTCCATTAAAAAAGCATACCATAATATATTCTATAATTCTACCTACAGATATTAGGAGTTAAGTGAGACAAGTTAAGTGTCAACCAAATTTTACTATTACCCATTCATATATTATGGAGTTTTAGGTGTTCTTCAAAAATTTCACACTGCCAGAGGGAAAACACCCTGTCTTTCTGTTGGGTGTTACCGTTCTGCCCAGAGTAACCATATTTTAACTCTGTTTCTAACTAGGAATCCAGTTCTCTTTGGTAAAGAAGCGCCTTGCTTGGCATTAGCAAATCACATCTCAGAATAATACATCATCTGAACAGGACTGGAGGGCAGTCGCTACCCCTATGATAAAACAATCTAATGTGCTAAGGGTGGGGGTCCTGGCTGTGGCAGCAAGTGAAGAGAAAAGGCCTAGATACCAAATCCCATATCACTAGTGGATGGAGTACTACTTCCCCACAGTCCTACTACCACCACCTTGTTTTTAGAGTCAGGGTCTTACTAAGCAGCCCCAGCTAGCTGGAATTCACTATGTAGACCAGGCCGACCTCGAACTCACAGGGATTCTCCTGCCTCTGCCTCTGGAGTGCTGGGATTAAAGGCCTGGGCTGCCATGCCTGACCACTACTTCCTTTTAAAATTATTAACATACAGACAGAAAACAGGACTTATTCAAATGGTCAGACAAATACACAAGCCTTTCTTGCGGTACCGGTGTGTTGGGCAAACTGTGTGAGTACAGATATGGGCAAGCATGCACACTTTCCCTACAGCTACCTGGCTGCAATTGTTGGGGATAGCTGTGTTGAAAGTTGTGGTCCCCTCTCTCCTATGGGTGAGAAGCCAACGTTTGCAGCCATCCCTGGCAAAGGTCCTCAGGGAATTCCGTTCAGGGTTACAACCCCAATCCTAGCACCCTGAGTGGCTTCTAACGGTATAGCTCTGCAGTGGGTCATGTGACAGCTGGGTGTGTGCCTCCGTGCAGCGCAGAGGGATCGGTTTGCGGGTGTGCCTGAGTGTGTACGGGACAGAAGTTACACGCCTGGTTTGGGAAAGCGCGCGCCAGTGTGTGTGTGTGTGTGTGTGTGTGTGTGTGTGTGTGTGTGTCTATGGGGTGGGGGAGCGTGAGTGCAAAGTGGACTGTGAATGCTGCTGGGACAGGCGAGGTGTCCAGGCGCGCCTGTGTGGGTCCCCTGCAGGGCCAGCCCCTGCCCTGAGGTCGAGGTCCCGATCCTTGGGGGAGGCGAGGACGTGGGAGGGGCAGCGACCCCTCACATCCAGCACCCACCTGACGGATCCGCGGTGGGTTCGGCGGGGTGCAGGCCCCGCCCTCCGGGCCGGGGGAGGTGGGAGAAGCCATGTCCACGCTCGCGGGGCTCTGTCCCTCGGTCAAGCCCGGCCGTCCCTCGTGTCCTCGGCTCCTCGGCTCCGGGCCTGCCTGTGTTCGGGCTCACCCGGGGACCTGCGTGCTCCTGGGCGGCCGCGGCGGAAGGCCGGCTGTGGCCGCGATCGCCCGTGGGGGACTGCTGATCGCGCCCACCTACCTCCGCGCGGCGAGCCGCGGGGCCATGGCGAGCCGGGTGGGCTGCGGGCTGGGCGGGCTGGGCGGGCGACACGCGCTAAGCGACTGCTGCTGGCGGCGCGGGGAGAAAGAGGAGGGCTCCTTCCCTCACCGCCGCGCGCCGGGAGAGCGATGAGCTCATGGACAGCTCCCAGAAATATGTCTATATGCACCACTGCCTGCCGGAGCTCGCGAGGTGGGTGGGGATAAGAAGCTCGGCGGCGCTCCCGCAGCTCGGGAGACGTCCCCCGGGAGGCCCGGCTGCGGCTCCTCCCTGCCCCGCGCGGGCCCGCTCGGCTCCCATTCACTCCCGCGCCGGCTACACGCCGGCTCTCCGGTCCGCGTGGGCGAGCCACCCACCCACCTCTAGCGCACGCATTCTTTGTCCTTCCAACCACTCCCTCTTGATGAGGAAGAATTCTTTTATACGGAGTGACCAGAGTGGAGAATGCCACTGTGACCTTCGCTCCTGTCAGATGTGGACTGGGGAGGGTGAAATGTCACAAGCCGAGTATCTTTCCAGGCTTTGGGCGTTTCCTCTTTTCCACCTTTTGCTCTATGAGAAAGAGCCTTCCGGATGCCCTTCGGGGTGGTGACTTAGCCGCATCTTGCTTAAGGCACCCTGAGCACTTTCACAGACGAGAGGACCAGGTTTAGCAGACCTGTGTAAGAGCTTGTGGCACAAGTCACGCATGCCGCAGGATGGCTGGCCTAGTTAACGTTGCTGACTCCCCCGAGTAAAGCTAGAACTATCACCAGTAGGGAAAATGCCCATCCAAGACCGGATCAGTGTCCCTTTAGTGACTCAGCTGTCCCAGTGAGATGCAAATTTTGTTTGTTTGTTTGTTTGTTTTTAATAGCACTGAGGACTGGGATACAGCTCAGGAGATTATCTACTTGTCTGCTATGAACGAAGCCCTGGGAGTCATTGCCAGCAGTGGGTAAACCAGGCATGGCTGTGCATGCCTTCAATCCCAGTGTTTGGGAGGTAGAGGCAGAAGAACCCAAAAGTTCAAGGTCATCCTTGGCTGTACAGTGAGTCCAAGGCCAGTTTGTGGTACGTGAGACCATTTATAAATAAATAAGTCTATCGAGATGGCCTTCATGAGACCAATTGTCCCCTTTCCTGCCGTTAACTTCCCTTTTCCTGTGAATCTCCACTGATATATCTTCACCATTCACAAAACAGAGCCAAGCTCCACTTCCCATACCTATAAGTTGCAGCTTTGGTAGAATGAACCAAGAGGATCCTTGAGCACAGGAGTAGAGGGCAACCCGGTTAACGCAGGAAGACAGAAACGGCCCTGCGCCAGACAGACAAATCCTCAGAGATCTCATTAATTATTGATTATTCTCGTGTCCCAAATTTGATCATTGGTAGATCTTTTTGATTTACAGTTCAGTCACTTCTGTATTTTCTCTGTTTCTCTGTTCAAAGCCACCATCCTGGTTCAACATTCTAATAGCCAGAGTCTAATCAATCTGCACGTTCCTACCCTTGTTCCTCACAGTTAGAAAAACAAATTAACTCCAGGAAACGACAGCCTATTCTCTGCCCACCATACCACACACTTTGCTCCTGTTGACAGCATTTGTATTTCCCTGTTTATTCTTTCTGGTTCTTCCACCATGGAAGATAGAGTCCATGGGAACATGGTTTTGTTTAACATTTCAAACCCAGCACCTTGAATAGTATGTTTGTCCAATAAATCCAAGAATCTTTGCTATGGTTATTTAAAAGGTTGGAGGAGGGCCATGATTTGAATTCTAGTTGACAACTTAAAAGCCTAAACTCTTTCTACATGATAGTTTCTCAAATGTGTGTTAGAATTTATACATATCTGGGCTTAGGGGCATAGCTCATTGATAGAGTGCTTGCCCAGAGTGTGTATGGCCCAGGATTTGACCAAAAGCACTATACTATTTAAAATAACACATTCATAATTAAGAATAAGGTATATTCATATTCAAACACAAAAACATCATGGTGCTACATCATAAAAACTGGTTTTAATCTCCAAACCCAATCTTCCAACTCACCTAACAGGACTGATGTGTGTGTGTGTGTGTGTGTGTGTGTGTGTGTGTGTGTGTGTGTTTTGGAACAGGATCTTACGTGGCCCAGGCTGGCCTGGCCTGACCTCTGTTTCACTATGTAGCTGAGGATAACCTTGCACTTGTAATCCTCCTGCCTCTACTTCCCAAGTGGTGTGATTATAGACATACATCACCCAGTCCTATTCATGAGGTACTGGAGATCAAACCCAGGGTTTCCTGATGCTAGGCAAGCATTCCACCAACTGAGCTACACCCCCAGCCCCACTGTGACCATTTGCAAGGCAGCAGTGTTACATGGTTAGGACCATGAACTGAAGTCAGTCCCTAACTCTGAGATCCTGATACTTCACGGCTCTATATTTTATTTTTCCTTATTTGCAAAAGAGAAATAACAGTAGTACTTACTTTATACAGAGTTGCCGTGACTACCAATCAGTGACATGTGTACATAAACACTGTCAGCATACTGTGTAAAAACTCAGTACAGGAGCTATTGCTGTTTGTGGAATGGCATCCACCTGAAAAGAAGAGACCAGGAATAAAGGTGCTTAAAACAACAAGCCATTTACTCCATGAGAAAATGAAGGGAAATAGTGAGGCAGGCTCTGAGCGTTCTGCTATGGCCCAGAGGCTGTGTGGTGTGACTGGACTCACAGAAGCCCCAACTCAGCATCTTCCATTTGAAGCAGTTTGTGTGCCTTATCCAATTCAACAAGAACATCAACCAACGCCATTAAAAACGTTAGTGGACACAATATTGGGACTATGGCTCCGATTCATCCTTGCTCACAACTACGTGTGCCTCCTTCTCCGTTAAACTCAGGTCCTCATCCAGGTCTGGTGGCATACCCATATAATGCCCCGCCCCCCATACACACACATTCAAGAAGTGGAGGAAAATCAGAAGTTCAGGGTCATCCTCAATATTAAGTTTGAGGTCAGTCTGGGCTACATGAAACTCTACCTCAAGAAAAATAAATAAATATCAAAAAGTAAAACCTGCACAAGCAGAATCACGTCCAGTGGTCTTGGCCTCCAGCCTACCCTCCACAGCCATTATCCTCTTCCACGGTGATACCCTAGAGCTATTGATAACTACATCCTCTCTCTGACCTCAGTGCTAGGCATTCCATTCTCTGATCACTATTTACTAGCTTTCCAACTGATCTCATCTATTACTCTATCACCAAGAATTCTTTTTAGGGGGTGAGGGGTTAAAGGCGGGATGTCTCTGTGTAGCTCTGGCTGTCCTGGAACTCACTCTGTAGACCAGGCTAGCCTTGAGCTCACAGAGATTTGCCTGACTCTGCCTTCCAGTGCTGGGATTAAAGGCATGTGCTGCTATGACCTGGCTTTACCAAGAACTCTTTAGTCCTATTGAAATCTCCACTCAGTCCTACTTCCTTCAAGCTCTCCCTTCTCCTTTACATGTTCCCCTTTTCTTCCTAACTCATTGTGATTCCATGGACTTATACTGTTATAGCCATAACTGTGTATGAACTTCAACTTGCCCCTGTCAGCCTATGTCATAATCAAGGGGCTGGAGAGATGGCTCAGTGGTCATGAGCACATATTACTCTTGTAGAGAATCCAAGTTCAATTCCCAGCACCCACATCACTTGGTTCACATCTTAATTAAATTGAACTTTCTATTTACTCTAAGCCTAAAACCATGCCGCGTGTACCTGGAGAAAAATGGAGAGATCTCTGTTATTGGTGGTCATTCACTTTAAGCAGACCCTTGTTAGAGTATGGCAATCCTACATGCTTACCAATCCACTTATTCTCCCACACAATCACTAGCAAGTTCCCTCTCCTTGAACTTCAGCTTTTTCATTCTCAACTATTGACCTTCCTATTTCACTGAGCAGACAAGCACCCAAAACACAGTCCCATCATCATTTCTCTCAGTCTGCCAATATTTTCAATGTCATCCCCTTACTGTGATGAATTAGGCATGTTGTCATGTAATGTTAAGCCCTCTCCACTTGGGCATTTGAGAGTACATGATCTCATCCCTTTAAACATACTTGTAGACATCTTTCTTCCGGTCCCCCCCCCCATTCCTCTTTATGGTGGTGGTGGGGATACTCTCCACGTACTTTCCCTCTTTACTCGGTCATTCCCCACACCCTGTATACTCCCATGCTTCTGCACTAACAGAAAACCTCCTCTGAATTAGCTGTCTGCACGGTGCCTGCCACCTCCAATTCCTCTCCCCTGAGATCTCTTGAAACCATCCGATTGGGGCTTTCCCTTAACATTTTGCCAAAGCTAATCTTGTCAAGGTTGCCAGTCACCTTCCTGTTATCCTATCTATCCTCGGGTGGATTCGGTGAGCTACTTCTAGTCACTTGACTTCCAGGACTCACTCCTTCCTGCCTCGATGTTTCCTGGAATGGAATGAAAGGGGACAATGAAAGAACCCAGGAGCCCAGCATTCTCCTTCTTTACTTCCAGCTGCCATGACGTCAGTGACTCGGTCATGCCCTCCCTCGCCTCCGGATGGGAATAGGCCGAGTCCTCTGAAACTGTGAGCCAGGTATTTGCTCTCTTAGATATCTGTCTCGGTGTTGAGAGCTTTAATCCAGGCTTTCAGCTACTCTCAGTATACTGAGATTTCTTGATGCCGGCCTTTCGAAGCTCTTCCTATCCTGGAACATCCTGCATAATTTATCAAGTGTATCTTCTACAAAATAAATAAATAAACTCCCATTTAGAAAGCTTCAATGTCTTTGCAATGCATCCCTTTACTTTGAAATAAAAGCCCTGCTCAAGACTTACATGTCTTTGGTGTTAAGGGAAGTAGGGAATATATTACTAAGACTAACAGCTCTAAAGGAAGGATAGAAAAAAAAAGATTGTTTTACAGTAAAAAAAATGTAAGTCGCCCTAGGATCAGAGATGTAGCACAGCTGGCAGAGTGGCATGTCATCTTATGCCCTGGCTTGTCCTCTTTGGCCATACACCAACTTTTCCCTTGTTCTGTTGTTTTATTTTTCTACTTTATTTACTTAATTCCTTTCTTTTTTTGATTTTTTATTTATTACATTTGTGTGTGTGCACATGTGCATTCATGTGTGTGTGTGTGTGTGTGTGTGTGTGTGTGTGTGTGTGTATACGCTACACTCATGCCACAGAGACTGTACTGAGATCAGAGGACAGTTGGCTCAAGCTGTTTTCTCTTTCCACCCTGTGGC
The DNA here is from genome assembly GCA_902168405.1 of Peromyscus aztecus. NCBI lineage: Eukaryota > Metazoa > Chordata > Mammalia > Rodentia > Cricetidae > Peromyscus > Peromyscus aztecus. The sequence goes on from CABHPQ010192941.1 coordinate 34,478, forward strand.
TCTCTGGAATTCAACTGTGTCATTAGACATGGTGACAGGCACACTTCCTCACTGAGCCATCTTGCCTGCCTTTTTGTTTGTTTTTGAGACCGTGTCTCAGGAAGTCTAGGCTGGCCTCAAACTCGCTTTGTAAGTAAACGTCTATCCTCCATCTCTCCAGTGTTTGGATTCCAAGCATTCACCATCACACCTGGTTTGTGTGGTGCTGAGAATCAAACCCAGGAATGTCTTGGTGCTATGCAAGAAATCTATCAACTGAGCCATATCCATCAATCCACACAGTTTCTCTAACCTGATTATGAACAATGATTTGGTGAGTTCCCAGTGTGTATGAGAGTTCTTGATATTTAACAAATGTTGAATAAAGCTTATGACCTGAGAAAGCACAACTTGGAGCTGTGCTGGTCGCCAGCATCCAGGTTCCACCACAGTGTCCAGATTAAGGGGCATATGCATGGGTATGTTTGTATAAATAACTGGGCAAGACCACTGTCTGAACTTTGAAGCAAAGAACCATAACACACATTTCAGAGAATTCTCAAGTTCAGCCATGGGAAGGGATAGACAGCGTGGTGGTTTGAATGAGAATGGCCTCCATAGTATCTTCGAATGTTTGGTCCCCAGGTAGTGTACCTGTTTGGGAAGGATTTGGAGGTATGACCTTGTTGGAGGAGGTGTGTCACTGGGGTTGGGCTGTTAGATTTCTGAAGTTCGCATCAGGCATCTCTGTCTCTGTCTGTCTGTCTGTCTGTCTTTCTCTCTCCCTGTACATCAGGATGTAAAGCTCTTAGCTACTGCTCCAGCACCATGCCTGTCTGATTCTCACCATGATGACCATGGTCTAATCCTCTAAAACTGTAAGCAAGCCCTTAATTAAATGTCTAGTGGGTAGCCATTCCAGCTTTGATCTGGAAGTTCCAACCCCCATTGAGGCTTCGGTAACTGTCACGCCTACAAGGCAGGGCCAAGAGAGGACCCTGAAGACCTGAGATCCGAATGCGCCGGCACTCTTGGTTTGCTGGAGGTAGACGGAGCAGAGTTCTCCAGAGAACACTGCCTGTCTGTGCTACACCTTTCCCAGACCCTGCAACCTACCTATCCCTTCATTTGTAAGTTACCCCACAAAATAAACCTCCCTTTTAACTATGTGGAGTGGCCCTAATAATTTCACCAATATCTTTTGTTTGTTTGTTTGTTTGTTTGGGGGGGTTGGTTGGTTTAGTTTTTTTGTTTTTGGAGACTAGAATTCGCTTTGTAGATCACGCTGGCCTTGAACTCATAGAGAGCTGCCTGCCTCTGCCTCCTGAGTGCTGGGATTAAACATCACACCCTGCCATTTATCTATCTATCTATCTATCTATCTATCTATCTATCTATTTATTTATTTTTAAATAAGAATTGTCTTGGTCCTGGTGTCTTCACAACAATAGAACAGTAACTATGACAGAAGTCTCAGTGATTAAGAACACCCACATAGCTGTTTACAACTACTTGTAACTCCAGTTCCAGGGGATCTGACACCCTCTCTGGCATCTGTGGGCTCTTGCATATACATGGTTAACATAAACTCATGCAGTCTCAGACACATACATGTAAATAAAAAATAAATCTTAAAAATAAATAAAATATAATTCAGTCACTACTTCTTAAAGATGTTACTTACTCAAAAAGATTGTAGCATCTTTAAGTAGCAGAAATACTGTATATGATCTTAGATGATTTATATTAAAATCATCAAATACTTGAATAGAGTGTGATACACTTGTGCACTTGTATTAACAGACGTGTTTTAATATGTATATTGAGTGCCAGGAGCAGTGGTTTTTAATCCCAGTCCTTGGAAGGGGCAGGTGGATATCTGAGTTTTAGGCCAGCCTGCTTTATATAATGAGTTCCAGGCCATCCAGGGTTACATAGTTAGACCCTGTCAAAAAAAATATATGTGTGTGTATATATATAGGAGGGTATGTACATATTTGTGTATGTATGCATAGGTATGTGTATATGTGTGTATGTGTAGGTATATATGTATACATAGGTATATATATGTGTGTGTGTATGGGTGTGTATGTATGTGTATGGGTGTGGATATATGTGTATATATGTATAGGTGTGCATATGTAAAGGTATATGTGTATATATATGTATGTATATATGTATGTATTATGTATTTGTGTGTATAATGTATTGAGTGACATTTCATCAAGCTTTAAAAACACAAAGCCCCTATTTCTCCAGTCAGTCTTTGGTCTCCAATATCAGAGACTCTGCCATGACTACTGGAACCTGCAGCTATTCATTCAGACCCAGAAATGAACCAAACACCGTGAAAAACATAAACGTTTCAATTTGTTACTATAGCAGTCATAAATGCTGAATGTATTCCCAGGAAGCTGGGGCTCCACCACCCAGATGCATTCCTCAACCCCTTCTGGTGTTTGTCAAGGGCTGCACTTCAAGGGAGAGAGTGTATTGACAGCACATTGTAAATGCTAAGTGGCCCTAGCATACAACCAAGTTTCATTATCTTCCATGCTCCCGATGTAGTCGTTTGTATTTATTTTGTGGGTGCTTCCTCCTCTACCTCTGTATTTAGCCAGAAAACAGGCTTAAGACCCTTCTTAGCCTAAGACAGTCTCAATGGAGTAGCCATTTGGGGTGGGGTTTGTAGTTGAAAAGCCCTGGTTCTATCCTACAGCCTAACTAAGATTTTAAAACATTGCTATACACTACAGCTCCCAGACAAAAGTGAGATGGGTAATCGATCTCCACAGAGAAGTGGGATCGCCTCCAAATAAGCATCTGAGAACAAATGCATCAGGTCCAAAGCAATCTGAAAACTCATCCATCCAAAAGCTTTGCAGCCATCTCTATCACACCAATAGCTTGAAATGCAATCCTCTGGCTTACCTGGATCTTGAGCCAGCTTCTGTTCATACTGAATGCAGACTGAACATCAGGAAGCTGAAATCAAGAGTCACCACAGTAAGACTCTTTCTTTCCAATATTTCTATCTTTTCTTTACATAAACCTTTTGTGCAGCTCAATCAGTCTTCTTAAATGAAATACCAAACTTCTTTCTCTAAGCAAAGGCATTGTTGGATTTCCCTAGACTTCTGGAATTATCTTGTTCTCTGATTATTTTTAGCATTTACTGACTGTAGTAGTGATCATATATTAAATTATAATTTATGTATTATTAACACACTACACATAATATTTTTGCTGTACCATATGGTTACTTACCTTTTCTCTTCACATCCTATTTCTCAGTAGCTATGTAATTGACTTTTTAAAGTCAGGGATTATAGCATATACTTATTACCCCAGCATGTGTTCTACAAATAGTAGAAATGAAATAGATGACTATTGATCATTTGAGGAATTCACCAGAAATGGAAAAATCATTAGAAATGGGCATTTTGTTCAGAAGACCTTTTAAAAGAAACTGTAGGGCATGGAGGTACATGCCCATATTCCAGAATTTGGTAAGTTGAGACAGGAGGATCACAAGTTTGAGGCTAGCCTGGGATACAAAACAAGACTCTAACTCAAAAACAAATAACAATCACCATTTATGTAAGCGATGGCTTATTGATACCACACTACAGACAGTGATTCCAAATATTATTATTTACCACCCTCTGGAGCTTGCAAATGAGCCCAGCACTCAACAGCACTTACGGAAGATCTGAATTCTGTTCCAAACACCAGTGCTGGCCAGCTCACAACCACCTTTCACGCCAGCTCCAGGGGACCCAAAGTCCTTTCCCCCCTCTGAGGGAAGCAGGTACCTGTTAACACATGATACACGCATGTACACACAAAATAAATAAATAAATAAAATCTTTCAAAACTGTATTTATCACTCTTCATATTTGCAAGTGTATCTCATTGTTTTTCTTGAAAATGTTCAGATTCTAGAAGAAAAATGAAAAATGGAGGGGACTGGGGATTGGTCTGGGAGAAGGATCAATAAACCCCTGTAAGAATTCTAGGACCATTGCTATACTCTAATCTAAGTCACTCTATACTGTATAAAACAGTGGTTTTTTTCAGGCTGGGCATTGCTCTTGGAGACCCCATTTTATAAACACCTTTTGACTCCGTTCTTAGAAGAATGACCGTAGACTTTGGGCGGGCATAGAAACTACATCTGTCTGGCACCACTCATCTAGCGTAGCCTAATAGATGAATTACTCCTGGGAGTACAATGAGACCACCCTATAAGTTTACAGTGATGTGAATGTAGGAGCACGTGTGCCCCCATTAAAATCATAATTTATCAGGCATGCCAGACCAAGGAAAGGCTTTAACTCCCTTGTCTAGACTCCCTAGAGTGATGGACACCTACTATTGTGGTGCCATGGTCCCACAGCGCCAACCTATCATCGGATGCCTGGTGTGTGCGTCCAGGATCAAGGACTCCCCAACTGTTCCTTGAGTTTGGGCTCAGCTTCGTGCACTTGCGCTGACTGCCTACCTGAGGACCTGCTCACCCACCTACCTGCCCATCTGGACCTGATCCGCCAGGCCCCTGTTCCTGGTGTGTTTCCTGCCCTCAGACCCCAGTCCAGCCTTTAACCTCACAGCTGAACTCCCTGGCTTTGTTCTTAAATCTGAGTCCTGTGGCTCCCAAAGCTGCTCCATCCAGGTACTGGTCTGGTTTATTATCATGTCAATTCAGCCCTTCTCAGCCCACTTCTAATGCCTTTAAAACTCTGCTGCAGCCTCTTTAAGTTGTAGTCATTCTGTAAGCCATAAATGCATATATAGATATATTGGTATATTTACTATGTGCTGTGCGTTGTATTACATGAAAGTTGGTTGTGTAATATTTTGTTTGTGTTCTGACAAATAAAGCTTGCCTGGAGATCAGAGGGCAAGCCACTAGTTAACCACAGAGGCCAGGCAGTAGTGGTACACAGCTTTAATCCCAGCACTTGGGAGGAGGAAGCAGGAAGATCAGGAGTTCAAGGCCACCCTGGGCTACACGAGATTGAACCAGTCTAAAAGAGAAACAGAGTCAGGTGATGCTGTACTCCTTTAATTCCAGCACAATCAGGAGGTGGAGACAGCAATAGAAGGCAGGTGGAGATAGGATCTCGGCCCCCATTTGGTCTGAGGATTTATGAAGGTAAGAAGTCTCTAGTGTCTGGCTGCTCTGCTTCTCTGATCTTTCAGCTTTCACCCTGATATCTGACTCTGGGTATTTATTGTTAAGACTAATTAGGATTGTGCTTCAGTGGGATATTTGTATATTATTGGAAGATGTGTTGCTGTGATTGGTGTAATAAAAAGCTGACCAGCCAATAGCTAGACAGGAGAAGATAGGCTGAATTTCCAGGAAGAGAAGAGGAGAAGGAATCTCGGCCCACAGGAGATTCCAGGGAAACACTGAAGAGGTCGGACATAGAGTACAGAGTAAAGGTAACCAAGCCACATGGCAGAACATAGATTAATAAAAGCAAGTAAACTGAAGTTATAAGAGCTAGTGACACAAGCCTAAGCTAATGGCCAAGCTTTCATAGTCTAGCGGTCCCAACAAAAAAGTACAACTGCAAGAGTTAGTATGAGTAATTCAGATTAGAACAAAAGAATCTGGCCAGGTAGTGGTGGTGCATACCTTTAATCCCAGTACATGGGAGGCAGAGGCATGCAGAGCTCTGTGAGTTCGAGGCCAGGCTGGCCTACAGAGTGAGTTCCCAGACAGCCAGAGTGGTTACACAGAGTAATTCTGTCTTAAAAAGAAAGAAAGAAAGAAAGAAAGAAAGAAAGAAAGAAAGAAAGAAAGAAAGAAAGAAAGAAAGAAAGAGGGGAAGGGAGAGAGAGAGAGAGAGAGAGAGAGAGAGAGAGAGAGAGAGAGAGAAAGAAACAAGCCAGGTGGTAATGGTGCACACCTTTAATCCCAGCACTTGGGAGGCAGAGGCAGGTGGATTATGTAAGTTCAAGGCAAATCTGGTCTACAAAGCAAGTTCCAGGACAGGCTCCAAAGCTACAGAGAGAAACCCTGTCTCGAAAAACAAACAAACAAACAACAACAAAAGCAAAACAAAACAAAAAAAGAAATTAAAGAACCTGTATTCACTTTGGCCAGGCGACCAAGCTGGGAGGAGCGTATGACAAATTGCTGGACTGAAGTCACTGGACCATGTGAATTTACTGTTATTTGATGAGTTGTGAAAGAATTGTGGAAAGACACAAATCTGTGTTTTGTTATGCTTTTTTTTGCCTATGTTTCAGGCACAGTGTATCATGACATCTGGCACTCATGACTGCTGGTGGATGGCTCAGTGAGTTAAAGGTGCTTCTTGTCACCCAAGCCTGATGACCTCAGTTAAATTCCAGTAACCAAGGTGGGAGGAGAGAAACAGTTCTCAAAATTGTCTTCTGACCTTAACCACAGACATATACATACATGTGAGTACATACACTGTTTATTTAAAAATAAAAAAGATCCTGATCTTCTAATCTCCATTGTCCCTCTTAAAAATTATGACTGTGTGTAGAGCACTCAGAAGGCAGAGACAGGAAGATCTCTGTGAGTTCTACACCAGCCTGGTCTACATAATCAAGTACTAGGACAGCCAGGGCTACATAGAGAGACCTTATCTCAAAATAAAAAAAATGAAGATTGGAAACCAGAGAGATGATTTCAGAAGACCTGAGTTGAGTTGTCAGCAGCTACATCAGACATCTTACAACCACACCTGCAAGCACATGGTGTACACAAACTCACAAAGGCACACACTCATACACACCAATAATAATGAGATAAATCTTGTAAAAATTAAGATTAAAATTCCACATTATTAAACTAGAATTTCAGCAGTATGTTATCATGGCAAACAGCTTACAAACTTATATAATTATGTAAACTGAAAAATAAGTGGCCCTGAGCAATGACTGTAAACTGATTTGTCTTTTTGTATCTCTTAGCACAGACAACCGCTAAGATATAGCAAGTATTTCACATACTAGACAAGGTGCTTTCATTTTTACTTTACAATACAGCGTGCACACAGATTTAGTAACAATTATGCAATATGCAATATACAACAAATATAATATGTTTCACTTGTCATGTTAGTGAAACATATGATAAGCTTATATGGACATACTAAAATATACATTCTTTCATTGTTGTTTCCTTATTTATTTTCAGTAAGAGCTTGCTATATAACCCAAGCGGGCCTTGCACTTGCAACCCTATTTCAGATACTCAAGTGCCGTGTTATTATCCTGTGGCACCACACCCAGCTCATAGATTAGTTTAAACGTGTGTCTACTCATGCGTATGCATGTGTACGTGCAGGTACATATGCATGTGGGTATAAACATACATACGGGTCAGAGGTTGATGTCCAGTATCTGTCTTTATTGTTCTCTCCACCTTCTTTCTTGAGACAGGGTCTCTCTCTGTTTCAGCTCCGCTGACTGTCCATCAAGCCCCAGGCATCCTCCTGTCTCTGACTCCTCAGCGTTGGGCTTAGAGACAGAGTCCAGCGTTTATAGTGGTGCTGCAGGTCAGGCATATCCTCACATTTGTGTAACAAGTGCTTTACCAGCTAAGCTATCCCCAAACCTTCATAAACTCTTGATGTTACCTTTTAGTTTTAAATCGAAATTTTAAATAAAGATCATTGTAGATTGTCATATAATTGTTAGACACACACACACACACACACACACACACACACACACACACACGGCCCTTGTGTACTTTCCCCAACTACTCCTATTACCGAATTTTAAGAAGATACAATATAATATGATCATAATAGTGATAGAGAGACATGTTACGATCCACTAATCTTTTTCCAAATTCCCCTTTGCTCCTTTGCTACTTTGTTGAACTGATTTGTCGCCTGTGTGTGTGTGTGTGTGTGTGTGTGTGTGTGTGTGTGTGCACATGTGTGTGTGAAGTCCTATATAGAGAAGCGTAGTGACAGATGCCTGTAATCCCAGCTACTTGGGAGGATAAGGCAAGAGGCTCTCAAATGTGGATAGATTCATATATCCACAACCACAGACAGGGTTTTAAGCAGTTCACTTTGGATCACCCATTTTATAAACCTCCATAACACTGATTTGTCCTCCATTTCTAAAATGCTATTCCAAAAGCGTCCTGTGAATGGAATATCAGCATGTATAATCTTTTGATGTTAGCTTCTTTTGCTCACTGAAATTCTCTGAAGATTTATCCGCATTGTTGCATGCACTAACACTTCATTCCTTTTTTCTGGACTAGTGGAAGCTGTGGTCTTAATCCCAGACAGCAGAGTGTGTTCTTCTGTAATCCATTTTAAAAACCTAAACACATGTGACTCCCAGTGAAGGAGTGCCATGAAGTTAATACAGGCTTAATGTTACGTCCGGGAGGGCAGTACGAACTTTCTGAATATGGCTCTGGGTGAGGCCCAGGGTGATCGTGTTAATGGGAAATATATAAACTTAGAAAATACTTCTGGGTTTATTCAGTCACTTGGTCGGCATGATTTACTTTGACCTTGAGGGACGAGGACTGTAATCTTAGACCAACTGAAGCCTCCAAAAGTGGCTCCTGACCTTCTTCTCCACTAGGATAATTTCCAGACTCCACAGGGCAATATGCCTGGTACCTGAGCAGCCAATGTGCAAACCAGCTGAGTGTGTCAACAGGATGAAGTAGTCCTTTAGAAGCCTGAGCTTGTGTTTAGACAACTTCCTATTTCGGATAAGATGATCAGGGAGCATAGGAAGAAAGTATCACTCATGGGGAGCCTCCAGGAAGCTATGAAGGAAAAGAAGGTTGAGGAATACTACTAACTCAGGCCACATTGGGCCTCACCACTACTCACAGAGCTCTAGAAAATGTGTAGTACTCTGCAGGAGGCATGCTTCTAAAAGAGGAAACTAGAATGCAAAGTGTACAGATATGCATACAAGAATTCTACCAAGTGATAGAGTTTCTTTCCTTCAAGACAATAATGCTTGATAAAGTCATGGAGGGAACACAGAAAAGGAAATATAGATGCATATAATATATAGGTAGGAAAATATATGCTCAATCCTGTTTGCGTTTTATTAATTAAAATTTGGACTAAGGATCTGTAAATAGAGGCAGAATATTCAGAGGCAACTAGGAAAAATTTGAATAGCAAATTTCATTGGTTTGCAGATGGTACGTAAATGTGACTGCAAAAATAGACCAGAAAGAACAGGGGGAAATGAGAGAAATTTATATCAGAGATTGAGAAAAAAATATCTAGATGTCAGAAGTGGAACAACAATTTTCTTATTTTTGCTAAGAAATGCCTTATATGTTCATTTCAAAGATAATTAATTCAATGTTTTTTCTTTCGTTTAACACATAAACCAACTTTCAGCTTGGGTCCCTGAGGTTCTTCCCTTCTCTCATTTGAAAATGAGAATATGAAGAAGAGGAAAGCTAAGAGAGCAAAATGAGGAGAAAGAATCATGTATAGGGCCTGACATGCTGGCACATGATTGTAATGTAATCGCAGTACGCTAGAGGCAGAGGCAGGAAGGATTTCTCTGAGTTCAAGGTCTATAAAATAAGTTCAAGGCCAGCTGGGGCTACACAATGTACACAATGAGACCTATGGTGATATTTTCTTTTGTACCAAAATGTTATTTGTATAATAAATAAAGTTGCCTGGGGGTCAGAGCTATTAGCAAGCCATAGGAAAACAGGACAGTGGTGGTGTACGCTTGTGATCACAGCACTTGGTAGACAGAGCTAGGTAAGTCTCTGTGTGTTCAGGGATACAGCCAGCATTGGATACACATGCCTTTAATCTCAATACCAACCACAGAACACCTGGAGGTCTATACAGACGGGCCGTGATGAGGCAGTCCTGTGGTTGGGTTTACAACCAATGAGAAGGCAGAACAGAGACTATATAAAGACTTTAACACAGGAAGTACAGGCTCCTTCAGAGAGGTAGGACCACTGCAGGAGGAAGGGTAAGGTTTTGGCTCTTAGCTCTGACCTCTTGGCTTTCTTCTTTACATTGGTTCTGTGTTTCTTATTTATAAGACGGTTGGTTACATCTACAGAGACCCTGTCTCAAAATAATAAAAAATAAATAATCATGTACAGGTCAGCTGTTGCATTGAGTGTCTCTAACTTGAGCTGCCTCTCTGTTCTGGGTGAGAACAGGTGCTCTGGATGCTCATAGTCCCCTCCGGTCTTCCCAGTCTTCCTCATTCCAGCCCTCCAGTTCTCCCACGTCGCTTTCCTGTGTAGCACACCCCTCTCAGTTCACAGCTGCCTCAGTCTTGTGCAGGCTCTCATCCTTTTCTCCCTGTTTGCACAGCAGGGGCTCCCTAATGGGCATCTGCGGCTGATCTTGGGGGTGGTGCTGTTCTGAACAGAGGTGCCTCTGTTTCCATCCTTCCGGGGTTCTTTTTGTTTCTTTGTTTCTTGTTTTTCTGTTTTGTCTTTTGGGGCAGGGTTTCTCTGTGTAGCCCTGACTGTCCTGGAACTCTCTCTGTAGACCAGGCTGGCCTCAAACTCACAGAGATCCTCCTGCCTCTGCCTCCCAAGTGCTGGAATTAAAGACATTCACCGCCACCACCAGGCCCCTTCCAAGATCCTTGACAGGGATGAAGTGTTTTCAGCATGTAGGATGCCTGGGGCTTGACCCAAAACATTAAGAATTAATGACTAAATAATGGTTCTTCATAGTAGTTGGGATAAAATCCAAGCTCTTAATTTAGTTTACTGGACAAGGGTCTTCACAATCCGGTCCCTCTCTGTGGTTCACGCAGCATCAGCAACCACTCTGTATCCGGCCCTGAATATGAATTACTTTTCCTACCGCCTTCTTTCAAACATCTTATGCTCTTTCCTTCCTTCTATAAGACACAGGTCACTACCCATACCCCTGACAGACAAACTGAGATTCTTCTGGACAGGGATGTTACTCAGGGTAGAGGACATGTGTGCTCTCTAGGGTTTAACTCCTAGTATCCAGAATAAATGTGTGCATTTATGCTCCCCTACCTTATTTTATTCATTCAACAATTTTGTTTTGTTTAAGGTAGAATCATACTATGTAGCCCAAGGTGACCTCAAATCCACTATCCCCCTGTCTCCACCTCTTAAGAGCTAGGATTACAAACATGAGCTACGCTTCCAAGCAAACCCATTTAGTTTTCCTTACTGCAGTCCTGTGTTCTTGCCTTGAGATTGATGTTGCTAAGATGTTAGTTAGCCCATACAGTGCCGTTATGGGAAACAGAAAATCTCAGATCATTTTCATATCTGTTTTTTGTGCATTATGAAAGTGCAGTAAGTAAACATTCAATCAAAAACTGACTATGAGCTGGTCATAATTCTTTCAGTCTATCAGTTTAGTTTGCACAACTCTCCTCAAGTGAGGCATTTTGTTTTTTTTTTTAACTGATGATAAAACTGAGGGTTCAGGTACATCTTACCCAGGAGTTGAAAGTGCAAGAGTCATTCATGAACTTAGACATAGCTCCAGAACCCATTTTCCAGGTAAGTCTTTTTTTTTTTTTTTAAGACAGGCTGTTTCTGTGTAGCCCTCCCTGGCTGTCCTGGGACTCTCTCTGTAAACCAGGCTGGCCTCAAACACAGAGAACTGCCTGCCTCTGCCTTCCAAGTACTGGGATTAAAGTAGTGGCCTTTTCGTGTGCCACCATCAGCTGGCCACATTAGGAGATAATGAATACTGTAAGACACAGCTCTCCAGCCGACTCAGCTGGTAAAGATGCTTGCTCGTAAGACAGACAACCTGAGATTATCCTTGAGGTCCACATGATGGAAGGAGAGACTCCCAAAAGTTGTTTCCAATTTCCACATGCCCACCAGGGCATACACATGTCCACACACATAGACTCACATGAAAATAAATAACCCCTCATCAAGGAACCTTCTCTTTGCCACAGGTAGAGACCATCACAGAAAAGCACAACGGATCAAAATTCAGAGGACCAGAGGTTGAGTGGTACCCAGTCCCAACTGATCCATCCACAACACAGCTCCTGCATCTAAGGCTCAGGGCTCAGTGCAGAAGAGGGAGCAGGAAGATTGTTAAGAGTCGAAGGAACAGGAGTTTACTGTGAGACTGTGTCTCCTAGAAATGTAAGAGAAGCTCTGCCCGTGATACCTCATCAACATGGCTGTCTACACAAGACCCAAACAAGGACAACACCAATGGACATGCTAATGTAGAAGGGGGTCACATGAAATCTCAACTCTAGACAAAGAACTACAGGCGACTGGGAAATGCTGAGAATGAGAGAAATAGTCTTCTCCGGCAAAAACCCCCTAAATGGCCAATGCTAATTGCTCTGCCCTGAAGTCTTGTGCATATAAGTAGCATTATATGGACTGAGAAGGTCCTACTAATATATATATATATATATATGTGTGTGTGTGTGTGTGTGTGTGTGTGTTATTGGAGGGAAGGAGGCTAAGATTGTGAGAGGGAGAAAAGCTGGAGGTGGGGGTCAGGTACATGGGAAGGGTTGGAGGAAGAAAGGGAAGGTGGAAATGATGTAATTATATTATAAATTTAAGGGTATACAAAATAAAATAAAATTCTGAAAATAAATAACTGTAATAAATTTTTTGAGAAAAAAACTACACTATTTTTTTGAGAAAAATACAATACTATAGTATTGTGAGAAGGCAAATTTTAAAATTATTTTCTGGACTGGGGATATAGTTCAGTTTGTAGGCTGTATGGTAAGAATGAGGGCCTGTATTCCACCCCAGAGTTCTCCCAACACACACACACACACACACACACACACACACACACACACACGCGCGCGCGCGCGCGCGCACGCACTCACTCACACACCACCAATCAGATGAAACAGCGCAGGTCCAGTGTGTGACATGTGCCTGTAATGTCAGCATTTGGGATATAGAGGCATGAGAAAAGGGAGTTCAAGGCTAGCTGTGGCCACCGTGACTCTGTCTCAAAATACCAATAAACAGATACCTGGCTCAATCCACAGCATTGTTAAGCGTATAAAGAAAGGAAAAGAACACAAAAATGAACCAGGTCAAAATTTTTGCCTGTTCCTTTGTGTGACCTGGAGCAACTTGACTATTCGCCTTTGATTTCATCTGTGAAATTTCTTGTCTGAAAAACAGAGATAAGAACCCTTTGCTTCTGGAGTTACCTACAACTAGATTAAGATCAATGAAGAGCAATTGCTTGCCTGGCATTTTTATTGTCAAAGCGAGCTCCTCCAGGATAGGCTAGGGCCACATACAGTAAGCACAGAGGACCACAGATATCTCAAGAAGCCACCGATGGGACTGGAGATGACTCAAAGGTTAAGAGCTCTTGCTACTTGTAGAGGTCATGGGTTCAGATCCCAGCATCTACATAGTGGCTCACGACTGTCCCTAATTCCAGTTCCAGAGGATCCAATAATCTCTTTTGATGTCTGAGGGAGACACACATGTGGTACACATATATACACACAGGCAAGACATTCATATGTGTGTGCATACATATATGACTATATATGTGTAACACACAGGTATATATATAAATAAAATAAATCTAAAAAAGTTTGTTTTCATTAAAAAAACAAACCTTGATACCTTCCTGGGTAACTTTGGCGGTATCTCAGTACCACCTAAGAAAGCCCTGTGATCTTGCAACATGATTTCAGCCTTGTTGATCCTCCAGTCTCAAGATCTTGCCCTTTTTACTCTGACTGACAGCAAGCCTTCCTGTGGGTATCACCCGGAAACTCTTACAAAGGGTCTTAAGTTGCCCCCAGGAGCACAGCAAGCTTGCATTCATCATGGACCAAGGAAACGCTATGTGGTAGTCCCCAGCCTCTGACCAGTAAATGCTTTTCCTGCAATGTTTTAGCCCAGCTTTGCAGTTTAGCTTGTGAGTCTACACTAATGAATTCAATCAAATGAGATAGATATTGTCATCAAGCACATTGGACAGTAAGGAAACTGGAGTGAAAGTTGAAGTCTGCATTTTCCAATATCTTAGGCAATAGCACATGTGGCAATTGAATGCCTGAAATGTATCCAAATTGAGATCTCAGTGTAAAACACACCATGAAGACAGTACAAAGAGAAGACATTGCCTCGTTACTATTGGCTTACGGTAATTACGGATCGAAACATTTTTGATGTTTTGATATTTTGATATCACAGTCAGGCCCTGGCAAGTGTTGTACCACTGACCTACGCTTCTAATCCTCATCTGTTTGCTTTAGTCTCCTTTAGCCTGACTACCAGAGAATTTAAAATTCCTCATGTGTGGGGAGCCAAGGAAGTCCTCAGTGAATGTACATTGTTGATATGGGCCCAGCCACATCAAGGACCAGTCAATCCTCAGACTCACAGGAATGCCTGAGTCTCAATTGCTCCACCCTCAAGGCGTCCCCTCCTCCGACCAGTGAGGCTCAAAGGGATGGCAAAGCCTTCCTCTGATTCAAGTGTGAATGCTAGCAGTGTGTGTGTGTGTGTGTGTGTGTGTGTGTGTGTGTGTGTGTGTGTG